>JAXCGZ010000060.1:27500-47500 GCA_037179515.1 Halocaridina rubra | reverse complement strand
ACGAAGGATTCCCCATAGTTCCTCAGAGAAGATGACCATACTTTAGCAAGATAGAACAAGAGGTCGCCAGTGATCTTGCCTTGCAGAAGCCTTACTGATGATTGGAGATAAGTAAGTTAGATTCAAGATATTTCAAGAAGTGAGAATTGGGCAAAGTTTTGAAAACTTTAGGGACAGAGGAGGTTAGGGCAAAAGGTCGGTAGTTTGAACAAATAGAGCAAACTTCCAAGATGAAAGATAGATATTGATTGACAGGATGAGGCGAAAATTTCAGCTAAGGACGGGAGACAGTTCATCTGCAAACTCCTTAAGGAAGCTTGCAGGGACACCATCTGCACCAGATGCCTTGTTCGTCTTTAGCGAACAAAGAACCCTATGAGCTTGCGTGAAGAAAGGATAGGGGAAGGTATAGGGTTACAGAGGGATAAAGAATGAGGGACAGGTGTGCTAGAATCGTTTACAGAAGGGTTGGCAGAAAAATGAGAGCTAAAGAGAGTGACTTTGTCAGTGAGAGAGCAAGCTATAGAATCATCATAGCGAATGAGAGGGGGAAAGTTTGAGTTACATATGTTTTTGGAGAGGTTTTTGACTTAGGACCAGAAACATTTATCACTGGGAGAGGAGTTAAAGTCATCAACTTTCCTTCTTATAAAGGAAAATTTAGACATTCGAATCTGAACAATTCAGATATTCCTAGCTGTAATAAAAGCGGAGTAAGTTAAATCAGAAGAAGAGGCTTGGCACGGCCAATATGCCCGTTCTCTGGCATGAATAGCCATGAAGCAGGCATGGTCACACCAAGGATAAGGGGGACAAAAAGTTTTCATAGAGGAGGGGATGAATGCCTCCATTCCCGAGTTTATGATATAGGCAGCTTTTAGGGCTACCTGATCAGGGTTACGGCACCAAAAGCAGTAGCCATCCAACAGGATGTCAAAAAGGAAATTATGCAAATCTTAACATTGGGTGCGCTCAAGGTGCCGAAGAGGGTGCTGAGTAGGAGGAATTGATGAGGGGGGGAACAAAAATGGAAGAGATGGAGATCAAAGAGTGATCAGATTTGCCAAGAGGAGAAAGCACAAAACACGAGTAGTTTGAAGGATTAGCAGTAAGAAACAGGTCATGTGTGTTGGCTATATGTTTGTGTCGATCAGGAACACAAGGTGTTGTTGTTCCGGTTTTACGTCACGGACTCCCTTTTCTACCAAGGGCTAGGACGGTTGCCTTCTTGCGAAGGACTTGTTTTGGCAGATGTACGAAGAGGATGTTTAATAATCTGCTTCATATAGTATGTAATAGAGAAAGCAAGGGCCTTACTTCCTCCCACATCAGTGTGAGACGAAGTCCCCAATATAGAGAACATCAGCATGTGGGTGAGAAGATTGCAAGGATTCATGGCAAGAGGACAGATATTCAAAGAAAAACACAAATTCAGTGGAGTTAGGAAAACAGCAGCAGAAGCAAAGGAATAGAGTGTTAGTGGAGAGATAGATTTTCAACCAGAGAACATCATAGTCAGAAGATTCAAGGTTCATGTGCCTTGTAATAGGAGTGTTAGCGTTGCAGTAGGCACAGACCCAACCTTTGGAACGGAAACGAGTATACAGGTTATAGTGAAAGATTTGAAATGGGTCAGTGGAAGCATGGCTAAACAGCTGGGTTGCAGAGAGAAGGAGGAAGTTAGGAAGTGAAATGCTGTTCCAAAGACGAAAGATTAGAGTTCAGACCACGAATGTTAGCAAAGTGAAAATTGAATGAAGCAAATCTATTAGGAGGGGCAAGGTTAAGGCCAGAACCCTTACTACTACCAAGCATGAATACCCTCACACTAATAGTAGTCAGCAAGATCCCCGGAGATTCTTAGCACTCCTCTATTTAGAGTACGGGATTCCATAAGCTGTGGGCCTTCCATAAGTGTAGTAAAAATGAGGAAAAAGAGAGCAAAAAGGAACAGATATAGAGAGTTTTGTAACTTGTCAAATGTAATGAGATAGTGAGAGATGTGTAACGAATACACCAGAATATTCGATGCATATGTAGACATAAGGAAAGAGCCGTGCCCGAAGGAAGACTCAACCTGGAGCTGTCTGAACCAGTTCTAGTTGAATTCTTAGTACCTTCAGTAGTAGTATTTCAACAGGCGGCTGGTGGTGGTGGTAGTAGTAGTAGTAGTAGTAGTAGTAGTTGATGTTGTTGCTTCTTTATCCTTACAATTTTCATAGTATTTTTCCTCATCTTAATCCTTCTTCTTCATCTCCTTTATCCTCTTGTCATACTGAGGCATGAAAGAATGCAAGCCATCGGTATTTATCATCTGAAGCACAATGACTCCTGAGCGAATCAAGTTGTTCCGGTTTTACGTCACGGACTCCCTTTTCTACCAAGGGCTAGGACGGTTGCCTTCTTGCGAAGGACTTGCTTTGGCAGATGTAATCTTTATCCTGAGTTGCATGCCCTTGCTAACCTCAGACCGTGACGGGGCGCGAACCCTCGACCCGACGCCTCAGAGTCGCGGACGCTACCGCTTGAGCCACGGCGACTACTCTCCTGAGCGCATCAAATAAGGCTCACTAATTTCAAGCGCTAAAACCTACATTCCTTCCACCATTTATTTTTGTCACCGTTGTCCTTCATAATTAAAATCAGACTCATTGTCTACATCTACATTGAATGAGCCATTTTTCCCTTTAAAAGGTGTGTCTAAGTCAAGGCAAAATACTCTGACTCTTTGAGAGAGAGAGAGAGAGAGAGAGAGAGAGAGAGAGAGAGAGAGAGAGAGAGAGAGAGAGAGAGAGAGAGAGAGAGAGAGAGAGTGTATATGTGAGTGTGTTTGTGTGTGTATGTGTGTGTGTTTGTGTGATTACCTAATTGTGATTACCTAATTGTGTTTACGGGAAAGAGCCCAAAGCTCGTATCTTCCCGTCTCCTGATCGGTTCCATTTTTAGACTTAGTGATACTTATCATACCTGTCCTTAAAACTATGGATTGAGATACCATTAACTACCTCCTCGCTTAGCCAATTCCAATTATCAACTACTCTTACACTGAAAAAGTATTTCCTTACATCCTGCAAACAAGTTTTCTTACGAAGCTTCAAACTATGACCTCTAGTTCTAGAGCCAGCCATATCGAAATATCGATCCCTATCCACTCTATCATAACCATGAAGGAATTTAAAGACTGTCACCATATCCCCCCTTACTCTTCTAGCTTCGAGTGATGGCAAGTCTAATTCCCTCAGCCTCTCATCATAACCGAGATTGCGTATTTGTGGCACCAGTTTCGTGGCATGTCTTTGAACTTTTTCAAGCTTAGCTATGTGCTTTTTCAAGTGCGGATTCCAAAAGGGGGCTGCATATTCGAGTTTTGGCCTCACATAGGTTACATAAATATTTCTGAACATTTCCTTGTCCATGTGCCTGAAGGCTACCCTTACATTTGATAAGAATGCATATGCTGCCCTTACTACGCCATTTATATGTATTTCTGGAGACAAATCTGCCAGTATGTTTACTCCTAGATCTCTCTCATTTTCTGTCTCTTGAAGTTGTACTCCAGCCACCGAGTAGTCAAGCTTGGGCCTTCTTGCACTTGTACCCATTCTCATTACCTTACATTTTGAGGTATTGAATTTCATTAGCCACTTTTCTGACCACTCATGCAGATTATTTAGATCCTCCTGAAGTTCTCTACCATTGTTCTCGTTGTTTACTTTCTTCACAATCTTTGCATCATCTGCAAACATATTCATGAATGAATTTACAGACTCTGGTAGGTCATTTACATATACAAGGAACAAAAGTGGCCCTAAATCTGAACCCTGTGGAACTCCACTACTAACTCTTCTCCATTCAGACACTGAGTGTCTTACTCTAACCCTCTGTTCCCTTCCTTCTAAGTAAGTTTTTATCCATTCCAAGACATTTCCACCTATTCTAGCCATTGATTGCAGCTTCCTAATAAGTCTCCCATGTGGAACAGTGTCAAACGCTTTCTGGAAGTCTAGGAATATGCAATCTGCCCAGCCCTCTCTTTCCTGTAAGATTTGGCTTACCTCATCATAAAATTCTAATAAGTTTGTTACTGTTGATCTTCCTTCTCTGAAGCCATGTTGCCTCACTGACAAAAAGTTGAAGGATTCCAAGTGAAGAGAGATATGTTTCCTTAGTAGTTTCTCCATAACTTTGCAGACTATGCTGGTCAAGGAAACTGGTCTATAGTTCAGAGCCATATCCCTCCTTCCCTTTTTGAAGATAGGTATCACATTTGCTTGTTTCCAGCATCTTGGAATCTCCCCCGACTCCAGTGACTCCTTAAATATGATACTTAGTGCCACTGATATTGTGTTTGCGCATTTTTAAGCACATGAGGGGATATGTCATCAGGACCTGTAGCTTTATGAACATCTAAATCCATCAGCGCTTTGCATACCTCTGTGGCTGTAAGGTTGATGTTCTCTAATACCGGCCCTTGAGCTTCTATCACTGCAATCTGAGGGGGTGGGGTATTTTCTACTGTAAATACTGACTGAAACTCCTTGTTCAATTCTTTGCAGATCTCTTCGTCCGTCTCAGTGATGCTTCCATCCGCTCTCTTTAGCCTTAAAACCTGTTCTTTTACCTTCAGTTTTCCTCTGATAAAGCTGTGGAAAAGCTTGGGATTTTCTTTAGCCTTCCTGGTGATGTCCCTCTCATAATCTCTCTCTGCCTCTCTCCTTTTACTTAGGTAGTCATTTCTTGCTCCTTTGTAGGTTTGCCAGGCATTTATGTTTTTTCTCCTCCTATACCTTTTCCAGCATTTGTCTCTCCACTCCTTAGCTCTTTTACACCCATTATCGAACCATTTCTCTCTAGCATGAATTACACCTACTTTGGTGACAGGTATGCAGCAATCTACTATCTTCCCATATTTCTCACAAAAGATGTCATACATTTCTTGTACAGATTTGTTGTAAAATAAGGTTCTCCAGTCAATAACTGCAAAAAGCTCATTCATTTTGATGTAATCTCCTTTCGGATAGTTCCTCCTCATGTCCTCAGTGCCTCTACTCTCAGGAAGAATGTCTTCAATGATATACTCCATCAACAACACACAGTGGTCACTCTTTCCAATTGGTGGTTCATACTCAATATTTTCAATATCCAACACATTATCTGTGAACACTAGATCAAGTAGTGATGGCTCATCCCCACCCCTGGCTCTTGTTGGTTCCATTACATGTTGGTGTAGGAAATTCCCTTGTACGCAATCTAGGAATCTTGCCCCAAATGAGTCCTCACCACTGTGTGGGTCAAGATTTATCCAATCTATCTCTTTATGATTAAAGTCTCCCATAATCAAAATCCTACATTTTTTCTCCCGCGCCATGTTAACAACTGAGTTTATGACTTCAATCGTACCTATATGACTTTCCTCATAAATTTCAAGCCTATTTTGGTTCCTTGGTGGGTTGTATACAACAGTTATTATAATGCTCTCTGACCCAGTATTTATGCGAGCAACAAGAAATTCCCTGAACTCACTTTCTATAGCCAAGTTTATTTCTTCAACTTGAATCCTCTCACTTATGAGCAGTGCTATCCCTCCACCAGTCCTCTCAGATCTTTCGACCCTTAGTATTCTGAAGCCCTTAGGAAAAACTGTGACACTGTTTATGTCCTCACTCAACTTAGTCTCTGTAATTGCTACTATATCTGCCTTACTGTTGTGAATCCTATCTTTTAATTCTACTGCCTTACCAGCTAATCCATCAGCATTTGTGTATAACAATCTTAATGAGGCCCCATCCCCTGATCTTCTGTCATTATCTTCTTTATCTCCCCTTTGTCTGGAAGTATTCTGTAACGAAAATTTTTCTTCTCTTCTTCATTTCTTTCATCATTTAACCTTCTTGCCTCTTGCAACAAGTTTTTGATCTTTCCCATCTCTTCCTGTGTTCTGTATCGTCTAATGAACACTTCTTTGCATTCTTGAAGGTCTTTTAGACTTTTTTTTCTCAACAATATTTCCCTACATGTCTCCCCTCTCTCAAAGGTTACTTTTGTTGGTCTCGGCTTTCCTTCCCTCGAATATTTACCTAGTTGGTGTATGTTTACAATATCCTCAGGACCACATACTACTCCAAGCTTTCTTATCAGGTCTACAACATTAGTTTTATTTTCTTCAAGTCTCCCCTGCCATGTTGGCTCCTGGGATTCACTTATGCCTGAGATTACCACTGTCTTCTCCTTATCAAGTGCCTGTCTGATGAGTGGGTTTGCCCTTTCCATCACAACGTCTTTCATTTTGTGTGTGTGTGTGTGTGTGTGTTTGTGTGTGAGTGAGTGTGTGTGTGTGTGTGTTTGTGTGTGATTACCTAATTGTGATTACCTAATTGTGTTTACGGGAAAGAGCCCAAAGCTCGTATCTTCCCGTCTCCTGATCCCTTCCATTTTATACTTAGTGATACTTATCATACCTGTCCTTAAAACTATGAATTGAGATAGCATTAACTACCTCCTCGCTTAGCGAATTCCAATTATCCATTACTCTTACACTGAAAAAGTATTTTCTTACATCCTGCAAAGAAATTTTCTTACGAAGCTTCAAACTATGACCTCTAGTTCTAGAGACTGCCATATCAAAATATCGATCCCTTTCCACTCTCTCATAACCATGAAGGAATTTAAAGACTGTCACCATATCCCCCCTCACTCTTCTAGCTTCGAGTGATGGTAAGTCTAATTCCCTCAGCCTCTCATCATAACTGAGATTGCGTATTTCTGGCACCAGTTTTGTGGCATGTCTTTGAACTTTTTCAAGCTTAGCTATGTGCTTTTTCAAGTGCGGATTCCAAAAGGGGGCTGCATATTCGAGTTTTGGCCTCACATAGGTTACATAAATATTTCTGAACATTTCCTTGTCCATGTGCCTGAAGGCTACCCTTACATTTGATAAGAATGCATATGCTGCCCTTACTATGCCATTTATATGTATTTCTGGAGACAAATCTGCCAGTATGTTTACTCCTAGATCTCTCTCATTTTCTGTCTCTTGAAGTTGTACTCCAGCCACCGAGTAGTCAAGCTTGGGCCTTCTTGCACTTGTACCCATTCTCATTACCTTACATTTTGAAGTATTGAATTTCATTAGCCACTTTTCTGACCACTCATGCAGATTATTTAGATCCTCCTGAAGTTCTCTACCATTGTTTTCATTTTTTACTTTCTTCACAATCTTTGCATCATCTGCAAACATATTCATGAATGAATTTACATACTCTGGTAAGTCATTTACATATACAAGGAACAAAAGTGGCCCTAAAACTAAACCCTGTGGAACTCCACTACTAACTCTTCTCCATTCAGACACTGAGTGTCTTACTCTAACCCTCTGTTCCCTTCCTTCTAAGTAAGTTTTTATCCATTCCAAAACATTTCCACCTATTCTAGCCATTGATTGCAGCTTCCTAATAAGTCTCCCATGTGGAACAGTGTCAAACGCTTTCTGGAAGTCTAGGAATATGCAATCTGTGTGTGTGTGTGTGAGAGAGAGAGAGAGAGAGAGAGAGAGAGAGAGAGAGAGAGAGAGAGAGAGAGAGAGAGAGAGAGAGAGAGAAATGTGTGTGTGTGTGTGTGAGAGAGAGAGAGAGAGAGAGTGTGAGGGAGAGAGAGAGAGAGATGGATGGATGAATGGATAGATGGATGGATGAATAGATGGAAAGAGATAGATAGATAATCAGATAGATAGATAGATAAAAATGAGGTTCAATAAATTCATGAATAATACGACCAAAGTAAGTGCGAGTAACCCCCAGTTTAATATAAAATAATAATTTGTCCTTCATTCTCAGAGTGTGAAGTACATTATTGATATATGAAATAAATGGGAAATATCAACAGATCCTTAAGGTAACTATAATATGAAGAATTAAATCAACATGTGTTAAAGGCAGTGAGATGTGTTTGGCAGATGAATTAGAAGCTCAGACAAACAGACATATGTGAATACAAGTTCGACTTTATTGATTTTTATATGTTTGGAGTCGTAAGAGAGGTGAATGAGCGAGTGCGTGGTCGAGGTTTGATAATGGTAGATGGGGATGATAACGAGTGGGAGCTGAAGCAGTTGCTGTTTGCAGATGATAATGTGGTGGTGGCAGATTCAGAGGAGATGCTGTGTCAGTTAGTATAAGAATTTGGAATGGTGTGTGAGAGAAGGAAGTTGCTAGTGAATGTGGGAAAGAGTAAGCTTATGAGGTGTACAAGAAATGAGGATGGTGCTAGATTGAATGTTATGTTGAATGGAGAGATACTTAAGGAAGTTCATCAGTTTAAGTATTTATGCTCGGTAATAGCTGCAAATGGTGGAGTGGAAGCGGATGTGTGTCACAAAGTGAATGAAGGATGTAAAGTGTTGGGTGCGCTGAAAGGAGTGATGAAGAATAGAGGGTTGGAAATGAATGTTAAGAAAGTTTTGTATGAGAAAGTGGTTGTGCCAACTGTGATTTATGGATCAGAGTTATGGGGTATGAAAGTAAGTGAGAGACGGAAACTAAATGTGTTGGATAGGGTTAGGAATGAAGTGGTGAGAGCAAGAACAGGTGTGAGGAGAGAAATTGCATCCAGAGTAGATATGAATGTTCTGAGATGGTTTGGCCATGTGGAAAGGATGAATGATGAAAGACTGCTGAAAAAGGTGATGAATGCGAGAGTTGATGGGAGAAATGTTAGAGGGAGGCCTAGGTTTGGGTGGATGGATGGAGTAAGGAGAGCCCTGAATGATAGGAGGCTGGATGTGAGGGAAGCAAGTTAGCGTGCTAGGAATAGGAATGAGTTGCGAATGATTGTGACGCAGCTCTGATGGGCATCTGCTGTTACCACGGGGCTGTATCTTACAGAGGTAGCCCTGTGGTAGGGGCAGTAGGGGAGTTGGCAGTTGTGAAGCGAACAGATTGTGGAAGAGCCGGGAGGATGGGCTGTGGCACTACAGCAGTGCAATCTGAATGGTCACTAGCTCCCTCGTCATTGTCCATAGAGCAAAGTAATCTCCTTATTGTTTTCTTTTTTTGATGTCGGTTACCCCCCAATTAAAGGGGGAAACAGCCAAGGTAGATAGATAGATAGATATTATATTTGTCCATGTTCCTCCTTTACATAATATGCTTCTTGGCATGTCGCTGAAACAAGTTTTGAATAGAAATATTTATATGATGGTCGCAGTCCCATTGTAAGGATGGTGGCCGTGTCAAAGCACACTCACCCCGAAGCTATACTGTATATCTCGATCACTCCTCTTAGCTCCTCGGGGATAAAGGCCCGATTTCTTAAACAGTGTAAACCTAGGATATCATATTGTTAGTTAGCTAGACACAGACAAATGGATTTCATAAGCGCATCTGACGCGGTTCTGTGTATGGCTAGGATCCCATACGGGATCCTAGCCATACACAGAACCGCGTCAGATGCGTTTATGAAATCCATTTGTGTGTGTCTAGCTAATTAACAATATGGTCTCCTAGGTTTACACTATTTAAGAAATCTGACTAAAGGGCTACCACAATTCACCCTGCATGAGTCAACCACTGGGGTTAAGGATCTTTTGCAGTTACTTATAGTCAAACATGCATTCGATTAAGTATTTGTAATGGCCACATTTTGAAGTATATCTTATCCATATCTTGTTTGGAATTTAACTGAAGCAGTTTTGTCACTTATCGTGTCCACGTCCTGCCCTGCGTACAAACGCAATTTATCAATGGAAGTGACAGTCTGCGATGAAGCATTGATGACCCAAATCTTATCCCTGTATGATACTGTATTTTACATGAAACAAGCTTTAAATTCCATGAGCACGCTTGAATAACTACAACTCCGCAGCTCCTCTAACAACTAAGTATAAGAGTTTTATCCAAATCTTTTTAACACTATACATACAGTAGTCAAAGAGCTCCCCAAGGTAGTTGGAGTGGTTAGAATGTTCGACGCGAAAATTTGCATACAAGTGACCAAGTCCATCTTGGGATATTAGGAATATCATCCAGCATTAATACCCCAACCACACTCTGTGTCAACCTCCATTATGGGGATTAATAGTGATATATAAAACGTAAAAAAAAAGTGACTAAAACTTTGTAGTCCCTGTAATAGCGAATTAGGAGCCATGTATAAAAGTTTTACCCAAAGAATGAACATAATACATACAGTGTTAGGCTTTGCAAGTCACCCGAGTCCTTCTCACTGGGGTCATGAATACGTTTCCATCAAGAAATATTACGGAAACAATCATGTTCATTTTGTGAAAGAAATTTCAGAATGGGAGGAGAGTGACTCAGAGGGAGTGCTGTGCGTCTGGAATACTTTACGAGTATCAAAGACCAGTACAGGGAGTAAGGCAGTAGTAAGAAATGAGGGGGGAGGAAGGGGAGGAGGAGGAGGAGGAGGAGGAGGAGGAGGAGGGAAGAAGGAGGACGAGATACATTAGCAAACTAGAGAAATAAGAGGGAAAGGGAAAGCATTCCTCGCCTTCAAAAGGTTTTTGGTGAAGTGGATATTCCAGAGAGAGAGAGAGAGAGAGAGAGAGAGAGAGAGAGAGAGAGAGAGAGAGAGAGAGAGAGCTGCCTGGAAGAGTTCCAAGATTGCCTCATCCTCCCCTTCCCCCATTTACTCTCTGTCTCATTCCAGGTTTATGATCAGTGATACAGGAAAGAGAGAGAGAGAGAGAGAGAGAGAGAGAGAGAGAGAGAGAGAGAGAGAGAGAGAGAGAGAGAGAGAGAGAGAGAGAGAGAGAGAGAGAGAGAGAGAGAGAGAGAGAGAGAGAGAAAATATTTCAATCTTTCAATACAAGAGTATTTTCCAATTAATATCGCTGCTTTAATCTTACATTGTAATATAAGTTGGGCACTTATAGAATATCATGATATTTGCTTATTTATTTAATTATTTGTCATAATGTACTGTGAACAACTTTTTGTTTTCACACACATATACAATGGCTGCAATCCTCTTTGTGAAAGTGTGAAAGGGGGTGGCAGAGTCAAAGCATACACATTCACCAGAACCAAACATATCTCGATCACATCTCTTACTCTAAGCTTATTGTTTCCACGTGCAGATTTTTACCTTCTGTTGAGTGTCAGACTTGCTTTGATGTACTCATGGCTGGGTAGATAGAACGGTGATATTAACTTCTTTCCAAACAGTATTAAATATATTGTATTGCAACCCCTAAAGAATATGCAGTATGTAATGGGATCATCTCTAACCATTCAATTGCTTTTATACCAAAGGTAATGTATTAAGACAATACCCTCGTATCGACTCTTTACTTTTCGTTTCTGTCCCACACATTTTCTTGAAATGACCTTCACTATGTTTTATTACTACACTATTTTCCTCATCTTAACAACATCAGTCATCGCTTTTCCCTCTTTTGTCAGTTTTGATAACTTTTAGTTTTTTTGGCTGTCGTCTATGCTCTCTCATCTGTATTGTGCTTTATATTTTTCTTTCATGTATCTTTAATCGTTCATTTTCATTATGTCCTCTATGCGGGAATTCCTTCACTGTACAAGTATTCACTATTATGTTTGTGTTAATTGTCTTCTTATTTCATTATTTCCTTTTTCTGTATATTTATATATTTATATATATATATATATATATATATATATATATATATATATATATATATATATATATATATATATATATATATATATATATATATATATATATATATATATATATATATATATATATATATATATATGGATGGATGGATGGATTCGGTTTTACGTCACGAACTCCCTTTTCTACTAAGGGCTAGGACGGTTGCCTTCTTACGAAGGCCTTGTTTTGGAAGATGTAATCGTTACTCTGAGTGTATGCCCTTACTAACCTCAGTCCGTGACGGGGCGCGAACCCTCGACCTGCCGCCTCAAAGTCGTAGACGCTACCATTTTGCCACGGAGACTACTCTCTCTCTCTCTCTCTCTATATATATATATATATATATATATATATATATATATATATATATATATATATATATATATATATATATATATATATATATATATATATATATATATATATATATATATATATATATATATATATATATATATATATATATATATATATACACACACACACAGGGTGTCCACAAAGTCTGGGTACATGGGAAATTTCATTATTTTATTTATTTATTTATGTTATTTTTCCTGTCCAGATCGAATGATGGCTCTGTCTAAAGAAGAACGAAACGAGTTGGTACTCTTAAGTGGACGAGAAGGATGGTCTTATCGCGAAATTGCAGAAGAATTTAACCTTCGACACCCTCACAGGCAACCTATTTATTTTACTGCCGTCGGGAAATTGATCAAGCAATTTAAAGAAACAGGCAGTGTCTTGAACAAACCTCGTTCCAGACGACCAAGGACTTCATTTATATTTTCATCCAATTTACTTGAAAATCATTCACACATCTGCATTCGTCTATCGGGGTCGTCTTCATTTCAGTGATGCAATATCTGTAACTTGTACGGATGAAACTTCTCCTCTATCAGGATTTTGTGGATGGTTAACCTTGGAATACCCAACTCCGTGGATGTCCGGCGAAGTGATTTCCTTGAGCTAGCATAAACCTTGGCCATGACAGTCATTTTCATTTCGTCTGAAGTCCTTGGTCGTCTGGAACGAGGTTTGTCCAAGACACTGCCTGTTTCTTTAAATTTCTTGATCAATTTCCCGACGGCAGTAAAATAAATAGGTTGCCTATGAGGGTGTCGTAGGTTAAATTCTTCTGCAATTTTGCGATAAGACCATCCTTCTCGTCCACTTAAGAGTACCAACTCGATTCGTTCTTCTTTAGACAGAGCCATCATTCGATCCTGGACAGGAAAAATAACTAAATAAATAAAATAGTGAAATATCCTATGTACCCAGACTTTGTGGACACCCTTATATATATATATATATATATATATATATATATATATATATATATATATATATATATATATATATATATATATATATATATATATATATATATATATATATATTATATATATATATATATATATATATTTGTGGCGCGCGTGCGTGCGCGTGGTGTGTATGTGTATATGTGTGTTTGTGCGTGTGTGTGTGCCTTGCTATGTGTATATTTGTTTAGTTCTTATTGCAATATCATGACCGGAATGCGAATGTATTTTTGTGCTGTAATTAAATAATATCAATAGAGTAAATGTAACGTAGTTGTCCTTTATCTCGCTATAGGCTATCATTCTTATGGAAGGAAAATTCAGTGGGGTTCATACCCAAATCCCCTGTTCAGTCACATTTACGTAACTTTGAACGTCTGGTAGGGGAACACGGAGGCGGAATTCTTGCCGTTGCCCGAGGAGAGAGAAAGAAAAACCATGGATAGTCTATTATTATTATTATTATTATTATTATTATTATTATTATTATTATTATTATTATTATTATTATTATTATTATTATATATTATTATTATTATTATTATTGTTATTATTATTATGTATTATTATTATTATTATTATTATTATTATTATTATTATTATTATTATTATTATTATTATTATTATTATTATTAGTAGTAGTAGTAGTAGTAGTAGTAGTAGTAGTAGTAGTAGTAGTAGTAGTAGTAGTAGTAGTAGAAGCGATAGAAGCTGTAGAAGTAATTTGTGTGTCGGAGATAAAAGAAGCTATGAGGCGAAAGACACTAGTATTATCCCTTACATTTCCTTGATTTATCTAAGGGAAAATTTTGTTTCATGTCGAAGTCTGATGCAAGCCAATATTTACACTCATTTCCCAAGTTACAGTGATTACTACTACTACTACTACTACTACTACTACTACTACTACTACTACTACTACTACTACTACTACTACTACTACTACTACTACTACTACTACTACTACTACTAGTAGTAGTAGTAGTAGTAGTAGTAGTAGTAGTAGTAGTAGTAGTAGTAGTAGTAGTAGTAGTAGTAGTAGTAGTAGTAGTAGTAGTAGTAGTAGTAGTAGTAGTAGTAGTAGTAGTAGTAGTATTGATAATAATGATATGTTTTACGAAAGAGATTCGTAGATAATAAGAGCCTTTTGACTCGTAGAATAATAGATCTCTTTATATGCGTCACACATAGATGATGCCTTCACATGCCACAACGTCATTATGGATGATAAAACTCATGATATTTATGGTTCCAATATGCACGTATTCTATCTCCCTTTCTCCCTGAATTTCATTTCTTGCAACAAAGCAACCAAGAGCACTCGCAAGGAATGATGTTATCTGTTGCTACCTTAGTGTTTTGCTTAATATGTAGTTTCAGGCAATTTTGTATATTTTGCTCATAATGTTATTAATTATATATATATATATATATATATATATATATATATATATATATATATATATATATATATATATATATATATATATATATATATATATATATGTGTGTGTGTGATTACCTAATTGTGATTACCTAATTGTGTTTACGGGAAAAAGCCCAAAGCTCGTATCTTCCCGTCTCCTCATCGGTTCCATCTTATATTTAGTGATAATTATCATACCTGTCCTTAAAACTATGGATTGAGATAGCATTAACTACCTCCTCGCTTAGCCAATTCCAATTATCAACTACTCTTACACTGAAAAAGTATTTCCTTACATCCTGCGAAGAAGTTTTCTTACGAAGCTTCAAACTATGACCTCTAGTTCTAGAGCCAGCCATATCAAAATATCGATCCCTATCCACTCTATCATAACCATGAAGGAATTTAAAGACTGTCACCATATCCCCCCTCACTCTTCTAGCTTCCAGTGATGGTAAGTCTAATTCCCTCAGCCTCTCATCATAACTGAGATTGCGTATTTCTGGCACCAGTTTCGTGGCATGTCTTTGAACTTTTTCAAGCTTAGCTATGTGCTTTTTCAAGTGCGGATTCCAAAAGGGGGCTGCATATTCGAGTTTTGGCCTCACATAGGTTACATAAATATTTCTGAACATTTCCTTGTCCATGTGCCTGAAGGCTACCCTTACATTTGATAAGAATGCATATGCTGCCCTTACTACGCCATTTATATGTATTTCTGGAGACAAATCTGCCAGTATGTTTACTCCTAGATCTCTCTCATTTTCTGTCTCTTGAAGTTGTACTCCAGCCACCGAGTAGTCAAGCTTGGGCCTTCTTGCACTTGTACCCATTCTCATTACCTTACATTTTGAAGTATTGAATTTCATTAGCCACTTTTCTGACCACTCATGCAGATTATTTAGATCCTCTTGAAGTTCTCTACCATTGTTCTCGTTTTTTACTTTCTTCACAATCTTTGCATCATCTGCAAACATATTCATGAATGAATTTACAGACTCTGGTAGGTCATTTACATATACAAGGAACAAAAGTGGCCCTAAAACTGAACCCTGTGGAACTCCACTACTAACTCTTCTCCATTCAGACACTGAGTGTCTTACTCTAACCCTCTGTTCCCTTCCTTCTAAGTAAGTTTTTATCCATTCCAAAACATTTCCACCTATTCTAGCCATTGATTGCAGCTTCCTAATAAGTCTCCCATGTGGAACAGTGTCAAACGCTTTCTGGAAGTCTAGGAATATGCAATCTGCCCAGCCCTCTCTTTCCTGTAAGATTTGGCTTACCTCATCATAAAATTCTAATAAGTTTGTTACTGTTGATCTACCTTCTTTGAAGCCATGTTGCCTCACTGACAAAAAGTTGAAGGATTCCAAGTGAAGAGAGATATGTTTCCTTAGTAGTTTCTCCATAACTTTGCAAACTATGCTGGTCAAGGAAACTGGTCTATAGTTCAGAGCCGTATCCCTCCTTCCCTTTTTGAAGATAGGTATCACATTTGCTTGTTTCCAGCATCTTGGAATCTCCCCCGACTCCAGTGACTCCTTAAATATGATACTTAGTGCCACTGATATTGTGTTTGCGCATTTTTTAAGCACATGAGGGGATATGTCATCGGGACCTGTATCTTTATGAACATCTAAATCCATCAGCGCTTTGCTTACCTCTGTGGCTGTAAGGTTGATGTTCTCTAATACCGGCCCTTGAGCTTCTATCACTGCAATCTGAGGGGGTGGGGTATTTTCTACTGTAAATACTGACTGAAACTCCTTGTTCAATTCTTTGCAGATCTCTTCATCCGTCTCAGTGATGCTTCCATCCGCTCTCTTTAGCCTTAAAACCTGTTCTTTTACCTTCAGTTTTCCTCTGATAAAGCTGTGGAAAAGCTTGGGATTTTCTTTAGCCTTCCTGGTGATGTCCCTCTCATAGTCTCTCTCTGCCTCTCTCCTTTTACTTAGGTAGTCATTTCTTGCTCTTTTGTAGGTTTGCCAGGCATTTATGTTTTTTCTCCTCCTATATCTTTTCCAGCATTTGTCTCTCCACTCCTTAGCTCTTTTACACCCATTATCAAACCATTTCTCTCTGGCATGAATTACACCTACTTTGGTGACAGGTATGCAGCAATCTACTATCTTCCCATATTTCTCACAAAAGATGTCATACATTTCTTGTACAGATTTTTTGTAAAATAAGGTTCTCCAGTCAATAACTGCAAAAAGCTCATTCATTTTGATGTAATCTCCTTTTGGATAGTTCCTCCTCATGTCCTCAGTGTCTCTACTCTCAGGAAGAATATCTTCAATGATATACTCCATCAACAACACACAGTGGTCACTCTTTCCAATTGGTGGTTCATACTCAATTTTTTCAATATCCAACACATTATCTGTGAACACTAGATCAAGTAGTGATGGCTCATCCCCACCCCTGGCCCTTGTTGGTTCCATTACATGTTGGTGTAGGAAATTCCCTTGTACGCAATCTAGGAATCTTGCCCCGAATGAGTCCTCACCACTGTGTGGGTCAAGATTTATCCAATCTATCTCTTTATGATTAAAGTCTCCCATAATCAAAATCCTACATTTTTTTCCCGTGCCATGTTAACAACTGAGTTTATGACTTCAATAGTACCTATATGACTTTCCTCATAAACTTCAAGCCTATTTTGGTTCCTTGGTGGGTTGCATACAACAGTTATTATAATGCTCTCTGACCCAGTATTTATGCGAGCAACAAGAAATTCCTTGAACTCACTTTCTATAGCCAAGTTTATTTCTTCGACTTGAATCCTTTCACTTATGAGCAGTGCTATCCCTCCACCAGTCCTCTCAGATCTTTCAACCCTTAGTATTCTGAAACCCTTAGGAAAAACTGTGACACTGTTTATGTCCTCACTCAACTTAGTCTCTGTAATTGCTACTATATCTGCCTTACTGTTGTGAATCCTATCTTTTAATTCTACTGCCTTACCAGCTAGTCCATCAGCATTTGTGTATAACAATCTTAATGAGGCCCCATCCCCTGATCTTCTGTCATTATCTTCTTTATCTCCCCTTTGTCTGGAAGAACTCTGTAATTAAAATTTTTCTTCTCTTCTTCATTTCTTTCATCATTTAACCTTCTTGCCTCTTGCAACAAGTTTTTGATCTTTCCCATCTCTTCCTGTGTTCTGTATTGTCTAATGAACACTTCTTTGAATTCTTGAAGGTCTTTTAGACTATTTTTTCTCAACAATATTTCCCTACATGTTTCCCCTCTCTCAAAGGTTACTTTTGTTGGTCTCGGCTTTCCTTGTGTGTGTGTGTGTGTGTGTGTGTGTGTGTGTGTGTGTGATTACCTAATTGTGATTACCTAATTGTGTTTACGGGAAAGAGCCCAAAGCTCGTATCTTCCCGTCTCCTGATCGGTTCCATTTTAGACTTAGTGATACTTATCGTACCTGTCCTTAAAACTATGGATTGAGATAGCATTAACTACCTCCTCGCTTAGCCAATTCCAATTATCAACTACTCTTACACTGAAAAAGTATTTCCTTACATCCTGCAAAGAAGTTTTCTTACGAAGCTTCAAACTATGACCTCTAGTTCTAGAGCCAGCCATATCGAAATATCAATCCCTATCCACTCTATCATAACCATGAAGGAATTTAAAGACTGTCACCATATCCCCCCTTACTCTTCTAGCTTCGAGTGATGGTAAGTCTAATTCCCTCAGCCTCTCATCATAACCGAGATTGCGTATTTCTGGCACCAGTTTCGTGGCATGTCTTTGAACTTTTTCAAGCTTAGCTATGTGCTTTTTCAAGTGAGGATTCCAAAAGGGGGCTGCATATTCGAGTTTTGGCCTCACATAGGTTACATAAATATTTCTGAACATTTCCTTGTCCATGTGCCTGAAGGCTACCCTTACATTTGATAAGAATGCATATGCTGCCCTTACTACGCCATTTATATGTATTTCTGGAGACAAATCTGCCAGTATGTTTACTCCTAGATCTCTCTCATTTTCTGTCTCTTGAAGTTGTACTCCAGCCACCGAGTAGTCAAGCTTGGGCCTTCTTGCACTTGTACCCATTCTCATTACCTTACATTTTGAGGTATTGAATTTCATTAGCCACTTTTCTGACCACTCATGCAGATTATTTAGATCCTCCTGAAGTTCTCTACCATTGTTCTCGTTTTTTACTTTCTTCACAATCTTTGCATCATCTGCAAACATATTCATGAATGAATTTACAGACTCTGGTAGGTCATTTACATATACAAGGAACAAAAGTGGCCCTAAAACTGAACCCTGTGGAACTCCACTACTAACTCTTCTCCATTCAGACACTGAGTGTCTTACTCTAACCCTCTGTTCCCTTCCTTCTAAGTAAGTTTTTATCCATTCCAAGACATTTCCACCTATTCTAGCCATTGATTGCAGCTTCCTAATAAGTCTCCCATGTGGAACAGTGTCAAACGCTTTCTGGAAGTCTAGGAATATGCAATCTGCCCAGCCCTCTCTTTCCTGTAAGATTTGGCTTACCTCATCATAAAATTCTAATAAGTTTGTTACTGTTGATCTTCCTTCTCTGAAGCCATGTTGCCTCACTGACAAAACGTTGAAGGATTCCAAGTGAAGAGAGATATGTTTCCTTAGTAGTTTCTCCATAACTTTGCAAACTATGCTGGTCAAGGAAACTGATCTATAGTTCAGAACCGTATCCCTCCTTCCCTTTTTGAAGATAGGTATCACATTTGCTTGTTTCCAGCATCTTGGAATCTCCCCCGACTCCAGTGACTTTTTAAATATGATACTTAGTGCCACTGATATTGTGTTTGCGCATTTTTTAAGCACATGAGGGGATATGTCATCAGGACCTGTAGCTTTATGAACATCTAAATCCATCAGCGCTTTGCATACCTCTGTGGCTGTAGGGTTGATGTTCTCTAATACCGGCCCTTGAGCTTCTATCACTGCAATCTGAGGGGGTGGGGTATTTTCTACTGTAAATACTGACTGAAACTCCTTGTTCAATTCTTTGCAGATCTCTTCGTCCGTCTCAGTGATGCTTCCATCCGCTCTCTTTAGCCTTAAAACCTGTTCTTTTACCTTCAGTTTTCCTCTGATAAAGCTGTGGAAAAGCTTGGGATTTTCTTTAGCCTTCCTGGTGATGTCCCTCTCATAATCTCTCTCTGCCTCTCTCCTTTTACTTAGGTAGTCATTTCTTGCTCTTTTGTAGGTTTGCCAGGCATTTATGTTTTTTCTCCTCCTATACCTTTTCCAGCATTTGTCTCTCCACTCCTTAGCTCTTTTACACCCATTATCGAACCATTTCTCTCTGGCATGAATTACACCTACTTTGGTGACAAGTATGCAGCAATCTATTTATAAACACACACTCATACACACACACACACACGCACACACACACACACACACACACACACACACACACACACACACAGCTTTATCAGAGGAAGACTGAAGGTAAAAGAACAGGTTTTAAGGCTAAAGAGAGCGGATGGAAGCATCACTGAGACGGATGAAGAGATCTGCAAAGAATTGAACAAGGAGTTTCAGTCAGTATTTACAGTAGAAAATACCCCACCCCCTCAGATTGC
>JAXCGZ010000060.1:0-20000 GCA_037179515.1 Halocaridina rubra | reverse complement strand
GAAGTGGTTTCATATTTGACATTTTTCTCTAATTGGTTATTTGTGTCCTAGAAGAGCGTAAACACTTGAATGAAAAATAGGTCAAAGCCCAAGACGATTCTTTTGTAAGCTTTAAAATGATTCTTTTAGTTTTTTGCCTGCCGGGTCCTATTTTTATATCCAAAGATGAAAGAAGTTGTAATAACAATACAATAATTTATCTGGTACCAATTTATACTATTTTAGTTTACTTTACTATTATATTTCCTATTTGTTTTGTTCACTGTTATTTTACAGTAATCGTGATGAATATATACATGATATAACTAATTACTATTTTTTTTTTGTGGGTGCATGAGGCCTTTCCAAAGTTTTGAACTCAATTCATCAATCTGCTCTCCAATCTCAGCTCCCTCATTCATATTCTTTAATTCTTGATAAACTTATCGTATGCAAAAATAAAGAACTTGCCCTCATAATGGGGAGGGGTAAATGAGAAAGGAATACAGGAATGTAGAGAGAGAAAGTGGTTTAAGGAATTGAGGCATGAAGAGATACTGAGACTAAAAGCGGATGACCAGGAGAGAGGGATAAAAATTTCAATGTTTATCCTCTATGGCACGCCAGTGTGATTACTTTATTTTTAAAAGAAATATCAGGTAGAGTATTGTTAGTCAGTGCTGTCCAGTATACATCGCATTGCTGTTATCTATTTTGTAGTTAAAAAATATAGCAGGTTGTTGTATTATAAACTTCCAAATCGAGCTTTAAATTTCCCGTGGGCGTAGAAGTTACTAAAATGTGGAAGAGAAATTAACGAAACCTGAAGCTTTTGCGTATTTATGATTTCGTGTAAGCTTGAGTGGTTTATTATGCAAACATTCCTATCTCTCTCTCTCTCTCTCTCTCTCTCTCTCTCTCTCTCTCTCTCTCTCTCTCTCTCTCTCTCTCTCTCTCTCTCTCTCTCTCGCTCTCTCTCTCTCTCTCTCTCATACACACACAGATACAAAGAGGATTCCATTGGAATTCGCATATGAACATTCATATGAATAAGCTGGAAAATGTTCAAAAATATGGTGCTAAACTGGTGTCAGAAATACGTAATCTCAGTTATGAGGGTAGGCTTAGGGAACTAGACTTACCATCACTCGGAGCTATAAGAATGAGGGGAAATGATGACTTTTTTTGTAATTCCTTCATGGTTTTGATAGAGAGGATAGAGATCGATATTTTGATATGACTTGCTCTAGAACTAGAGGTCTTAGTTTGAAGCTCCGTAAGAAAACTTCTTTGCAGGATGTAAGGAAGTACTTTTTTTAGTGTAAGAATAGATGATGATTGGAATTCGCCTAGCGAAGAAGTAGTTAATGCTGACTAATTTCATAATATTAAGGACAATTATGATAAGTATCACTGAGAAAAAAAAAATGGAAAAGACAAGGAGACAAAGAGTTACAAGCAAAATACTCTTTCTCGTAAGCACAATTAGGCAATGACAATTAAGTAATTACACACACATGCGAATATTGTGACCAGGAAACGTTTCCAGTAAAAAGCTACTTAGAGAAAGCAACTGTGTGATTGTGAATGTGCGTGTGTGGAAGAGCATATAGATATATTTGTAACCTTCACAGATTTATACTTTCCTGTACAGTTGAGTTGTCTATAATGCAATATATCTCTCTCTCTCTCTTCTCTCTCTCTCTCTCTCTCTCTCTCTCTCTCTCTCTCTCTCTCTCTCTCTCTCTCTCTCTCTCTCTCTCTCTCTCTCTCTCTCTCTCTCTCTCTCTCTCTTACACATGCAAACATACACACACCAAAGATGCTGGAAACAAGCAAACGTGATACCTAGTTATGGAGAAACTACTAAGGAAACATATATCTCTTCACTTGAAATCCTTCAACTTTTTGTCAGTGAGACAACATGGCTTCAGAGAAGGTAGATCAACTGTAACAAGCTTATTAGAATTTTATGATGTGGTAAGCCGAATCTTACAGGAAAGAGAGAGCTGGGCAGATTGCATGTTCCTAGACTTCCAGAAAGCGTTTGACACTGTTCCACATGGGAGACATTAGGAAGCTGCAAGCAATGGCTAGGATAGGTGGAAATGTCTTGGAATGGATAAAACTTACTTAGAAGGAAGGGAACAGAGGGTTAGAGTAAGACACTCAGTGTCTGAATGGAGAAGAGTTAGTAGTGGGGTTCCACAGGGTTCAGTTTTAGGGCCACTTTAGTTCCTTGTGTATGTAAATGACCTACCAGAGTCTGTAAATTCATTCATGAATATGTTTGCAGATGATGCAAAGATTGTGAAGAAAGTAGGAAACGAGAACAATGGTAGAGAACTTCAGAAAGATCTAAATAGTCTGCATGAGTGGTCAGAAAAGTGGCTAATGAAATTCAATACTTCAAAATGTAAGGTAGTGAGAATGGGTACAAGTGCAAGAAGGCCCAAGCTTGACTACTCGGTGGCTGGAGTACAACTTCAAGAGACAGAAAATGAGAGAGATCTAGGAGTAAACATACTGGCAGATTTGTCTCCAGAAATACATATAAATGGAATAGTAAGGGCAGCAAATGCATTCTTATCAAATGTAAGGGTAGCCTTCAAGCACATGGACAAGGAAATGTTCAGAAATATTTATGTAACCTAGATGAGGCCAAAACTCGAATATGCAGTCCCCTTTTGGAATCCGCACTTGAAAAAGCACATAGCTAAGCTTGAAAGAGTTCAAAGACATGCCACGAAACTAATGCCAGAAATACGTAATCTCAGTTATGATGAGAGGCTGAGGGAATTAGACTTACCATCACTCGAAGCTAGAAGATTGAGGGGGGATATGGTGACAGAGTATAAATTCCTTCATGGTTATGATAGAGTGGATAGGGATCGATATTTTGATATGGCTGGCTCTAGAACTAGAGGTCATAGTTTGAAGCTTCGTAAGAAAACTTCTTAGCAGGATGTAAGGAAATACTTTTTCAGTGTAAGAGTAGTTGATAATTGGAATTGGCTAAGCGAGGAGGTAGTTAATGCTATCTCAATCCATAGTTTTAAGGACAGGTATGATAAGTATCACTAAGTCTAAAATGGAACCGATCAGGAGACGGTACAAGCTTTGGGCTCTTTCCCGTAAACACAATTAGGTAATCACAAACATCCGTATGCTGTGAACAAGAAATATTTTTAATTAGATGTCCAAACGACTGAGAGAACTAAACTCTCTCTCTCTCTCTCTCTCTCTCTCTCTCTCTCTCTCTCTCTCTCTCTCTCTCTCTCTCTCTCTCTCTCTCTCTCTCTCTCTATTACACACACACACACACACACACACACACACACACACACACACACACACACACACACACACACACATACACACATAGCTTGGAATGTCCAGATTAGGGAAAATATCAAACAGTTTAGAAAAGAGTTTCAGGAGCTGAATACGGAACATGATGCCATGAAAACTTCCTTTACTGATGCACTAAAGGGGAATGTGGCAGCAAAAGATTCTGTGAAGGTGTTGGCACTGGAAAAAATACAAGTAGTTAACTATAAAGACACAAAAATAGAAAAAAATTAAAGACGTTCTTATGGAAAGGGCAAATCCACTATTTAAACAGGCAATTGATAAAGAGAAGACAGTAGTAATATCAGGAATAAGCGAATCCAAGGAGCCAACATAGTAGGGGAGACTTTAAGAAAATAAAGCTAGGGTTGTAGACCTGATAAGAAAGCTTGGAGTAGTTTGTTGTCCTGAGGATATTGTAAACATTCACCAACCAGGCAAATATCCTTGGAAGGGAAAGCAAAGACCAACAAAAGTAACCTTTGAGAGAGGGGACACTTGTAGAGAAATAGTGATGAGGAAAAAAAGCCTAAAAGACCTTCAAGAATAAAAAAAAAGGGTGTTCATTAGACGATACAGAACACAGGAAGAGATGGCAAGGATAAAAAGACTTGTTGCAAGAGGCTAGAGGGTTGAATAAGGAAGGACATGAAGAAGAGAAGACAAATTTTTATTTCAGAGTTCTTCCAGACAAAGGGGAGATAAGGAAGATAATGACAGAAGATCAGGGGATGGTGCCTCATTAAGATTGTTATAAACAAATGTTGATGGATTTGCTGGTAAGCCAGTAGAATTAAAAGATAGGACTCACAACAGTAAGGCAGATATAGTAGCAGTTACAGAGACTAAATTGAGATAGGATATAAACAGCATCAAAGTTTTTCCTAAGGGCTTCAGAATATTAGGGGTTGAAAGATCTGAGAGGACAGGTGGAGGGATAGAACTGCTCATAAGTGAAAGGATTCAGGTTGAAGAAGTAAACTTGCTATTGAAAGTGAGTTCGAGGAATTTCTTGTTGTTCATATAATTATTGTTGTATACAACCCACCAAGGAACCAACATAGGCTAGAAGTTTATGAGAAAAGTCATATAGGTACTGTTGAAGTCATAAACTCAGTTGTTAACATTGCACGGGAGAGAAAATGTAAGATATTGATTATGGGAGATTTTAATCATAGAGAGATAGATTGGATAAATCTTGACCCGCACAGTGGTGAGGACTCATTTGGGGCAAGATTCCTAGATTGCGTACAAGGGAATTTCCTACACCAACATGCACTGGAACCAACGAGGGCTAGGGGTGGGGATGAGCCATCGCTACTTGATCTAGTATTCACAGATAACGTGTTGGATATTGAAAAAATAGAGTATGAACTACCAATCGAAAAGAGTGATCACTGTGTGTTATTGATGGAGTATATCACTGTAGGTGTTCTACCTGAGAGTAGATGCACTGAGGACATGAGGAGGAACTATCCGAAAGGAGATTACATTAAAATGTGTGAGAGTTTGCAGTCATTGACTGCAGGGCCTTATTGAACAACAAATCTGTTCAAGAAATGTATGACATCTTTTGTGAGAAACATGGGAAGATAGTAAATTGCTGCATACCTGTCACCAAAGTAGGTGTGATTCATGCCAGAGAGAACTGGTTCAATAATGAGTGTAAAAGAGCTAAGGAATGAAGAGACAAATGCTGGAAAAAACTAGAAGAAAAAACATAAATGCCTGGCAGACCTATAAAAGAGCAAGAGATTATGTCCTACATAAAAGAAGAGAGGCATATCACCTGGAAGGCTAAAGAAAATCCCAAGCTTTTCCACAGCTTTATCAGAGGAAAACTGAATATAAAAGAACAGGTTTTAAAGCTTAAGAGAGTGGATAGAAGCATCACTGAGACGGATGAAGAGATCTCCAAAGAATTGAACAAAGAATTTCAGTCAGTATTTACAGTAGAAAATACCCAACTCCCTTAGACTGCAGAGATAGAAGCTCATGGCCCGGTATTAGGGTACATCACACTTTCAGCCAAAAAGGTATGCAAAAGCGCTGATGGAGTTAGATGTCCATAAAGCTACAGGTCCTGATGATATATCCCCTTATGTACTTGAAATATGCGCAAATTCAATATCAATGGCTCTAAATATCATATTTAAAAAATTACTGGAGTCAGGGGAGATTTCAAGATGCTGGACACAAGCGAATATGAAACCTATCTTCAAAAAGGGAAGGTGGGATGCAACTCTAAACTATAGACCTGTTTCCTTGACCAGCATAGTTTGCGAAGTTATGGAGAAACTACTAAGGAAGCATATCTCTCTTCATTTGGAATCCTTCAACATTTTGTCAGTGAGACAACATGGCTTCAGAGAATGTAGATCAACAGTAACAAACTTATTAGAATTTTATGATGAGGTATGCCGAATCTTACAGTAAAGAGAGGGCTGGGCATATTTCATATTCCTAGACTTCCAGAAAGCATTTGACACCCACACGGGAGACTTATTAAGAAGCTGCAAGAAATGGCAAGAATAGGTGGAAATGTCTTGGAATGGATAAAAACTTACTTAGAAGGAAGGGAACAGAGGGTTAGAGTAAGACACTAAGTGTTTAAATGGAGAAGAGTTAGTGGTGGAGTTCCACAGAGTTCAGTTTTAGGGCCAGTTTTGTTCCTTGTATATGTAAATGACCTACCAGTCTCTAAATTAATTCATGAATATATTTGCAGATGATGCAAAGATTGTGAAGAAAGTAAGAAACGAGAACAATGGTAGAGAACTTCAGTAGGATCTAAATAGTCTGCATGAGTGGTCAGAAAAGTGGCTAATGAAATGCGATACTTTAAAATGTAAGGTAATGAGAATGGGTACAGGTGCAAGAAGGCCCAAGTTTGACTACTCGGTGGCCGGAGTGCAACTTCAAGAGACAGAGAATGAGAGAGATCTAGGAGTAAACGTACTGGCAGATTTGTCTCCAGAAATACATATAAATGTCATAGTAAGGGCAGCATATGCTTTCTTAGCAAATGTAGGGGTAGCCTTCAAGCACATGGACAAGGATATGCTCAGAAATATTTATGTAACCTATGTTAGGCCAAAGTTTGAATATGCAGCCCCCTTTTGGAATCCGCACTTGAAAAAACACGTAGTTAAGCTGGAAAGAGGTCTAAGACATGCCACGAAACTGGTACCAGTAATACGCAATATCAGTTATTTTGAGAGGCTGAGGGAATTAGACTTACCATCATTCGAAGTTAGAAGATTGAGGGGGATATGGTGACGGTTTTTAAATTCCTTTATGGTTATGACAGAGTGGATAGAGATCGATATTTTGATATGGTTGGCACTAAAACTAGAGGTCATAGTTTGAAACTTCGTAAGAAAACTTCTTTGCAGTCCCTTTTTAGTGTAAGAGTAGTTGATAACCGGAATTGGCTAGGCGAGGAGGTAGTTAGTACTAAATCAATCCATAGATTTAATGACAAGTATGATAGGTATCACTATGTGCAAAATGGAACCGACCAGAGACAGGAAGTTATGAGCTTGGAGCTCTTTCCCCCTAAGCAAAATTAGGTAATTAGAATTAGGTAACTACACACACACGAAAAGCGGAATCATTATTCCTGATCATGTATTTTTATAAACTATAAGTTCTTACATATCTTGATTGTAGTTATTTTATGAATGTTTGATTTTTTTCTGAGTAAGCGCTTTTATACCTTCCTAGCTTCACAATCTATGTTTTTATATATATTGAATATTTTATAAACTCTATTTGATATTTATTTGTTTTTGTAATTATCCTTTATCCTAAATGTAACTTTGAGTTTGGTAATTTTAAATACTTATATCTGGCATTATAGAACTATCTAGTATAAATTGATTTTATTTTTTCTTCTTTTTTAATTTACCGAAAATGTTACCACTGCCTCTCTTACTACCTTACAAGGCTGATGACTAGCTGATCTCCTTATTCATTATGAAAATATTATCGTGTGATCGAGGTTTCTTGTGGCATAGTGAGCCTGCCCAATTTCTGTTTGTGACGCTGTCTCACAGTCATATCCGGCAGAATATACTGCAATGTCTTTCCCTTTAAACAAAGATGATGGGAGACTCAAGGGTAGACGGAGAATGATGGAGGATGGATGAAAAGAATAGAGGCAACAGATCGGCGAGACGAAGTATAATGGAAAATAGAGGTGACAAATCGAAAAGACTAAGAATGGCGGAGAAGATAGGCAACAGATCGGAAAGACATATCATGTTGGAGGAAAGAGGCAACAGATCGAAAAGACGAAGAATAAAAGGAGAAGAGCGGCAACGGATCGAAGAGATAAAGAATGATGAAGGATGGCTTGGAAGAATAGAGGCAACAGATCCTCCTCTTGACAAGAGAACAAGCTCTCGTATAGCAGCAGATGAAAGACAATGCAACACTGTTCAACATTTACTGATTTGTTGTAACTAAATGAAACATTCCCCTTTGTTCCCCGTCTCATAGACATGTTCTTGTGAGCGTGTGTGAGAGAGATGTGTATGCTTTATTTGTTTTATAGGCATAATAGAGACCTCAGTTCTGTCATATTTTCCTAGGTTTTGGATGGATGGATTATATGATAACTAACTCTTTGATTTCACCAACAAGAGATAAGGAATTTTTTTTTTCTCAAATAAAGAGAAATTGACAAGGTCGTGATGGGAAATATTGTAGAATATGGCAGAGAAGAAGGGCAAGTATTGCGTTACTACTCATTCGGTATTTCATGGCTCATACCATCATGATTGTTTATGTGAACTCGATTTTGTATCAATAATTTATCTGTTCACTTTCCAAGAACCTGTGGTATATGTGCCGATGTTCACTGTTATTTTCCCATTTACTTTACCGAAGTGGGCAAGTTTCTTGGTAGTAGATCCTTGCCCTCTTACCCTGTGAGTGAACCCATTATCACCAAGAAGCTAAGTGGAGTGATCGAAGTATATTTGGTTTCTGGTGAATGTGTGTGCTTTGATTCGACCATCTTCCTTACAAAGGGTAATATGAAAATTATGAGTATGCTAATAACAGTACATCGGCATATATGCAGGCAAGCATTCCTTTTGCTTTATAAATACTTAATACAAATTACTTATTTTTGCAAGCTTTGTAATATTAAATTAATCAAAACTGCAAATTAATAATTTTTCATATGAAGCAACTATAATCAATATCTCTATAGACTGATATATAAACATTCTCAAATCAGTCCGTCTGTGCTTTAAATTCAAGTTATTACCGTTAAATATATACTCACTTTACTGATATTTAAAAGAAATTCCATTTAGATTTTTGAGTGCAATTTATCAAACCAAATTTATCCTTGGAGAAATATACTGTTTCTGAACTACTCCTGTTTAAAATCATTATATATACAAGAGTTTGTTTGAGTCTATCCACTTACCCTGTGGCTGACCAAGCAGGGTGTTGGAGAGAATTGTGGCAACCCTATATCCCCAAGGAGCCAAGAGGAGTGATCGAGGTATAATTGGCTCTTGTGAATGTGTGTGCTTTGACTTGGCCACCCCGTTAACGAAGCTGAATAACAGGAATGCAGTTGATATGGTTGTGTGAGGAGGTATCAAAGGAGGAGGATGATATGGAGTGCAAACAACTGGTATCGCTTCAGTATCATACCTCAACCTCTCATTCACTTCCTCGGGGAGGAGATAGACGGTCTATGCTGTTGTTTTTTAATTAATTATCATTCATTTTAAACCCATTTAGGAAGATAGAGATTGAATAGGGCTTCTTTTGACTGCAGCATAGTTACAGAGAGAGAGAGAGAGAGAGAGAGAGAGAGAGAGAGAGAGAGAGAGAGAGAGAGAGAGAGAGAGAGAGAGAGAGAGAGAGGAGAGAGAGAGAGAGAGAGAGAGAGAGAGAGAGAGAGAGAGAGAAGTAGAGATGTGTTGAATTCTGTATGAAAAGGTGAGCATTTTTTATATGTTACCATCAGTCTCCATTTAGGGGTGGACACAAACGAACTGAAGCATTGGAATTATGGCTGGATGACCTTCTTATCGCCTCTGCCATTGGTTCGAACGCGGGTCCATCACCTTCACAGTCGATTAAGCTACGATAACTAGGATACTACGGGGGTCATCATGAATAGGTTAGCAGCATACTACACAAATGCTTGTAATATACTGGAATGAAAAAAAGGTACCTGAACAATTTGAAACAAAGAACTCAAAAACAAATAACTCACTTTGGATACAAAACTTTATTTCTTTGGAGATCTCAATACTCTAAAAGAACCTTTCATTCATGTTGCTCTGATTTCATTGTCGTGTGTATTATATGATTTTGAAGATACTTTTCTTAGCCTATTTAATATAAAAGTGGTGTGTATTATCTCTCTCTCTCTCTCTCTCTCTCTCTCTCTCTCTCTCTCTCTCTCTCTCTCTCTCTCTCTCTCTCTCTCTCTCTCTCTCTCTCTCTCTCTCTCTCTCTCTCTCTCTCTCTCTCTCTCTCTCTCTCTCTCACGAGTATTTGTCTACTACGATGCATTGTTTTGCTCTTTTTTGTGATGTCAAATAATGAAGTATCTTTTCTCATGGGAAACCGATAATGATGTACGAGAAAAATGCAACAAACTCCAATAAGGAAGAGTAGCAAAAAGGGAAAGAATAGTTGGAAGAAAAAAAATTAGTGATATTGGAAAGAGACTGAAAATGAAAGTTTGAAAGAGTAGAACAGAAAACCGCTAAAGAAAAAAATCACTTTTAAAAGTTTTTATATATGATTTTAAGTCTATAGTATTCGCATATATATATATATATATATATATATATATATATATATATATATATATATATATATATATATAATATATATATAGTAAGGATGCCCATCAGTGAAACAAAACTTATAAAACAATGCTATATTTCGGATCCTAACTGGATCCCTTCTCAAGCTTGAGAAGGGATCCAGTTAGGATCTGAAATTGTTTTATAAGTTTTGTTTCACTGATGGGCTTCCTTACTATTTAGTGCTGTATGCTAACAGTTTGTACTTATATATATATATATATATATATATATATATATATATATATATATATATATATATATATATATATATATATATATATATATATATATATATATATATATATGTATATATATATATATATATATATATATATATATATATATATATATATATATATATATATATATATATATATATATATATATATATATATATATATATATATATATATATATATATATATATATACATATATATATATATATATATATATATATATATATATATATATATATATATATATATATATATATATATATATATATATATATATATATATATATATATATATATATATATATATATATATATATATATATATATATAAATATATATATATATATATATATATATATATATATATATATATATATATATATATATATATATATATATATATATATATATATATATATATGCATATATATATATATATATATATATATATATATATATATATATATATATATATATATATATATGTATATATATATATGCATATATATATATATATATATATATATATATATATATATATATATATATATATATATATATATATATATATATATATGTATGTATGTATGTATGTATATATATATATATAAATATATATATATATATATATATATATATATATATATATATATATATATATATATATATATATATATATATATATATATATATATATATATATATATATATATATATATATATATATATACATATATATATATATATATATATATATATATATATATATATATATATATATATATATATATATATATATATACTCCTTTCGGTTCTGCAACCCCGATTGGGTAGCTTTCAAGTTGCCGAGATCATGACCTCGGGAATCGAGGCGTACATCACCTCTTCTGCAAAAACTTTCTCTCCCCCTAAACCTTGGTATGACCGTGCCTGCTCCTTGGCTATCCAGGCCAGAAATCGGGCACACCTATCTTACCAAGCCTCTCCTTCTGCTCATATTCGAAGGTCTAAGGCTTCCATTATAAGAAGGAAAGTTGATGACCTTAACTCCTCTCCGTCTGACAACTCTTCTATAAACGATTCCAGTGCACTTGTTCCTGAATCTTTACCCCTCTCTAACCCTATGCCCTCCCTTATCCTTTCTTCACACAAAGTTCATGAGGTTCTTTGCTCGCTAAAGACGAACAAGGTATCTGGTCCCAATGGTATCCCTGCAAGGTTCCTTAAGGAGTTTGCAGATGAACTGGCTCCCGTGCTTTGCTGTCTTTTTCGCCTCGTTCTGTCAACCTGCATCTATCCCTCATCTTGGAAGCATGGTCTAGTTCAACCTGTTCTTAAGAAATGTAACAGGTTTACTCCTTCAAACTACCGACATATTGCTCTAACTTCCTCTATTGCTAAAGTTTTCGAAACTTTGCTCAATGCTCACTTCTTGAAACGCCTTGAATTTAACTCACTTATCTCCGATCACCAGTATGGCTTCCGCAAGGCAAGATCCACTGGTGATCTCCTGTCCTATCTTACTCATGTATGGTCATCTTCTCTGAGGAACTATGGGGAATACTTTGTCGTCGCCCTTGATATCTCTAAGGCTTTTGATAGAGTCTGGCACAAGGCTCTGTTAGCCAAACTTCCTGTCTATGGCTTTACCCCTTCTTTCTGTTCTCTGATTTCCAGTTTTCTTTCTGACCTTTTTGTATCTGTTGTTGTTGATGGTGCGACATCTAGCCCTTTCTCTGTTACCAGTGGTGTTCCAAAAGGCTTTGTTCTTTCACCTACTCTGTTCCTTCTCTTCATCAATGATCTTCTACAATCCCCATCTTCCTCTCTTCTTTATGCCTTTGCTGATGATTCTACCCTTCACTTTTCCTCTGCCTTTTCTTCACAAAATTCATCTGCTACTCGTAATCAGTCTCGTATCGCTCTTTCTTCTGCTCTCAGTTCCGATTTGCAAATAATATCTGAGTGGGGCACTCAAAATTTAGTTAAATTCAATGCCTACAAGACACAGTTTCTGGCTATCTCTTTATCTTCTCCTCCTGTTAACTCTATTGTCTTCGAAACGAACAAAATTTTCGCTCTAAATTTTATCAACACATTAGAAATTCATTTAGCCTCTAACTTGTCTTGGAGGAGTCACATAATCCAAATTTCTAAATCTGTATCCAAAAAATTGGGGGTTTAGCTTCGTTTTCACCATTACTTTTTCTCTTTACAGTTACTTAATATTTATAAAGGTCTTATCCAACCCTGCTTAGAATACTGCTCATACATCTGGGGCACTTCTTCTTATACTTATACTCAGACTCAGTAGTGATCCTTCTCTTCCTAATAATCTGGATTCTCTCTCTCTTCGCTGTAAGTTGTCTTCCCTTTCTCTTTTCTATCGCTACTACTTCCATCGCTGCTCTGATGAGTTGGCAAGTTGCATCCCTCCACTACTGCCAAGTCCGTGTAACACTCGCCAAGCGGCCTCATCTCACAGGTACTGTGTGAAGATTTGTAGCTCGCGGATTGGTCGGTGCAGCGACTGCTTCTTCCCATCTACCTCCACACTCTGGAACTCTCTTCCTCCTTCTGTCTTTCCTAATTCTTATGACCTATCACTTTTCAAAAATCAGATCTATCGTCATCTCTGGGCCTAGTCCTCCATATCTCTGGGTCCTCTGTACTTTGACTGCTTTTTCTGTCTGTCGTTTCCTTTGTGTTACATTACCTCATCTCTGCCTTGTTCTTAACCTTTTTCTTTTCCTTCATCTTGGTGTTTTCTCGTGCCCGGGTCTTTATTGATGAGGGCAGTTTTTGCCTGTTCCGGTGTCACACTCATAAATATATATATATATATGAATCATTTTTTACCCCGATCGGGACTCGAACCTAGGACTTATAGCTACTAAGTAAAGGAGCCACCAACTACACACCACAGAAGGTTAAAAAGGAATCCAACCTTATAGCTTATATCTGCTATACTTAGGATTGAACGCATTCTATCTGATTGCCACTATGTTTATAATACAGATTCCCCAACCTCGCTCGTGGCTTCATTTTAGCAATTAATTCAATTCCCAATCTCATTCGGGCTATATAATAACCAATTAAGCACATTACATATGTGAAAATATGAATCATTTTTTACCCCGACTGGGAATCGAACCTAGGACTTATAACTACTAAGTCAAGGCGCTACCAAAAAATGATTCATGTTTTCACATATGTAATGTGCTTAATTGGTTATTGTATAGCCCGAATGAGAATGGGAATTGAATTAAATGCGAAAATGAAGCCACGAGGGAGGTTGGGGAATCTGTAATATGAACATAGTGGCATTCAGATAGAATGCGTTTATTCCTAAGTATAGCAGATATAAGCTATAAGGTTGGATTCCTTTTTAACCTTCTGTGGTGTGTAGTTGGTAGTGCCTTGACTAAGTAGTTATAAGTCCTAGGTTCAAGTCCCGATCGGGATAAAAAATTATTCATGTTTTCACATATGTAATGTGCTTAATTGGTTATATATATAAATATATATATATATATATATATATATATATATATATATATATATATATATATATATATATATATATATATATATATATATATATATATATATATATATATATAATCAAATAAGCACATTACATATGTGAAAACATGAATCATTTTTTTTACCCCGACCGGGTAAAAAAAATGATCATGGCCCGAATGAGATTGGGATTTGAATTAAATGCTAAAATGAAGCCACGAGTGAGGTTGGGGAATCTGTAATATGAACATAGTGGCATTCAGTTAGAATGCGTTCATTCCTAAGTATAGCAGATATAAGCTATAAGGTTGGGTTCCTTTTAACCTTCTGTGGTGTAGTGGTAGCGCCTTGACTTAGTAATCAAAAGTCCTAGGTTCGAGTCCCGGTCGGGGTAAAAAAAAAAATGATTCATATATATATATATATATATATATATATATATATATATATATATATATATATATATATATATATATATATATATATATATATATATATATATATATATATATATATATATATATATATATATATATATATATATATATATATATATATATATATATATATATATATATATATATATATATTTATATACATATATATATATATATATATATATATATATATATATATATATATATATATATATATATATAAGTTGAAGGGAGAATAACTTCTCCCCAAACTCTAGTTTTGGGGTGTCTAAATGTGCGTGGTTGTAGTACGTAGAAAGCAAAAGATGTGAAATTGGATATATGTTTGGTAGGAGGAGGATGGATGTATTGGCATTGTGTGAGACGAAGATGAAAGGAAAAGGAGAAGTGGCATTTGGTGATGTGACGGGTAGGGTGTCTGGGGTTGAAAGGGGGAGAGCGAGAGAAGGTGTGGCATTATTGCTGAGTGAGTAGATGGTAAATCAGGTAGTGGAATGGAAAGAAGTGTCATTTAGGCTGATGTGGGTGAGGGCTAGGATAGGAAGGGAATTTTGTGCTTTTGTTAGTGCGTATGGGCCAGGATGTGAGAGAAGTGAGGAAGAGTGGGATGAATTCTGGAATGAGTTAACTAGATGTGTGGATGGTCTGAGTAGAAGGAACTATGTAGTTGTGTTGGCTGACTTCAATGCCAGAGTGGGTGATGGAGAGATAGAACGTGTTGTAGGAAAGTATGGAGTACCAGGTGGGAATGAGAGCGGCGAGAGACTGTTACATATGTGTGTGGAGCAAGAGTTGGTGACAGGTAATAGTTTATTTAAGAATTTAATAAATAAGTATACATGGATGAGAGTGGCAAATGGAAGAATGAAAGAAAGAGCATTGATCTATTATGTGTTGGTAGTAAAGAGCATGGTTGGTAGAGTGAAAGATGTACATTCATTCAGGGGTGTGGCTGCTGGGATGTCTGATCATTTTTTGGTTGAAGCAAAAGTGGTAGTATCAAAAGAGTGGGGAAATAGTGTGGGGGGATGTAGAAGGGAAATAGTGAAGGTGGAAGAGTTGAAAAAGCCAGAGAAGAGACAGAAATATCAGGACAGGTTGAGAGTGGCATATGACAGGGTGAAAGAAAGAGAAGTTGGGGAGTTAGGGGAGGAATGGGGGTTGATGAAAGAATGTTTTGTGGGACATGCAAGTGATGTGTGTGGAAAGAGGTTTGTTTGAGGTGGCATGAAGAGGGGCAGCGAGTGGTGGAATGAAGGGGTGAAAATGAAGGTGGAAGAGAAAAAGAGGGCTTTTGAGGAATGGCTGCAGTGTAAAAGTAGGGAGAAGTATGAAAGATATAAGGAGAAAAATGTGGAAACCAAGCGGAAGGTAGAGGAAGAGAAGAGGTTGGCAAATGTTAGGTGGGGACAGGATTTTAGTAGGTGATATGAGGAGAATAAAAAGAAGTTTTGGAAAGAATTGAAGAGAGTAAGGAAGGGTGGATCGAGGATGGAAGAGACAGTGAAAGATGTGAATGGACAGATGTTAAGAGGGAACGATGCAAGGATAAGATGGGCAGAATATTTTGAGTGCTTCCAGAATGTTGAGGAAGATAGAGAGGCAGCTATAGTGGCAGTGGGAGGGGTTCAAGTGCCAGTAATGGGAGATGAAAATGAGAGAGAGATTACAAGAGAGGAGGTGAAAAGGGCATTGTATGAAGCAAAAGCAGGTAAAGCACCTGGAATGGATGGTGTGAGAGCGGAGATGTTGAAAGAAGAGGGTGTGACTGCATTGGAATGGTTAGTGAGAGTGTTTAATATATGCTTTATGTTGTCATTGGTGCCAGTGGAATGGGTGATTGCATGTATAATGCCCCTATACAAAGGTAAGGGAGATATGTATGTGTGACAGAGTGTTTCGCTCAAAGTCAACAGAGGCTGTTAGATGCCTTATTAAATAAATTAGTAACATAACTGTTATTTTCTAACTAAAAAAATAATTCCCTTTAACATAACTGTTATTTTCTAACTAAAAAAATAATTCCCACTTCTTGACTTTCGCAGATTATGATTATTTGCAATTTGTATTTTAGCTTATAGCTAACTTTAAATATACCTTATTCACTCTTCTTGTACGTGTAGAAGTATAGCCCCGATATAGAGGCTGCTCCTATTTTTCTGTCTGCTACGAGCCAAGAAAATTATGAGAGAGAAAAAAGAACCAGTAACCTAACTTTTCATTATTATTCTCGTTTTATTTTATTTGCTTCCACTTGTTGCACCTAAAAATACTGTCTCTCCCTTGCATCTCTGCTATAATTGCCTGCCAGGGACCACCACTAAAATAGTCCTTAAAATGATATCAGAGCCAATTACTGCTCTAGAAATGTATCCTACAGATGAACTCACCAGGAGGAACAAGGAGACGCTCTTTTTTGGCGCCGAGACTGCCCGGAGGCAACATCTCGCCTGGGCAGTCTAAGTTTATTTCAAATCTTAATTACGTGGCATCTTCACAGGAATTCATCTAGCACAACAAGGTGAGGGATAGTGTATGGTAAAGCTCGTGGGTCAAGCAAATTGGTTTATTTTCGAGAATTAGTTACATTCGTTACTGGATAAATCTTATGGATTTATATTCTCTGATTTCCTTCCAAGTCACACGAAATTTTGTAGATTACCAAACTGGAATCTCACATGCCAAAGTTAATTCCTTAACCTGTAAATTACAGCTGATATATATTGCTGAGAAGTTTCTTTTCACTGAATGTGATAAACGAAAATCTCATCCTCTGAAGACTGGTTATGAGCCCGTAAAAATCTCTCTCTCTTCCTAATAAATTCTAATTTCATTTCACCCCTTTCTATCATCGTAAATAAAGTGTTTTACGTCAAAAACTCGTCAATAAAGCTATTTGCTAAAAAAAAAATTGCAAATATTTAAAAGGTAATTTTTCCCAGTTGGCTTTGCAAATATTTCTTGTTAACCACAATTTAATGAATGCATACCGTATTTATCTTGCTAATTCTTCATATGTTGGGGATAAAGTGTTTTGAGTTATAAGTTGCAAATACCTCAAAAGGTGGTTTTGCACCCTTTTTTTTCATTGCAAAGTTCTTGATAACTAAAAGTGAATGAATACTGTATTTATCTCGTAGATTCTTCCTTTATCCTAAATAGAGTGTTACCATATTAATTGTTAATCAGTAATAAGCATTGCAACTTTTGTGGTTGCCCACAATTTAAGGAATACATACAGTACTGTATTTGTCTTGCTTATTCTTCATTTATTGTGAATATATTGTTTTCTTAAAACCAGTAAAGAATTAATGGTTTTGTATGCTATTATGGTAGCATAAATATTTCTGGTTAGCTGTGAATAACCAATATATATTCATCCAGTAGAATGACATTGGAAACTCATTATATGTGTGCTCATGCTTTCAGTTTCCCATTATAAACAGTGTGTCATTTCTGTTTCTGAAATTGCAGTGTCCTGTATTCTACTCTGCCTGTGTGACAGAGGTAATCATCGAGTTGAGGCCAAAGTCTTGGCATACGTCCGTGGTGCCGGGAAACAAAATCGTACTCACCACCTCCGGGATTCGAGGCAGCATTTCATAAAATTTAATTTGAGAAATTTAATTTAATTCTTTTAATGTCATTGCATTTCCAAAATTAAAAGAAAGTTGAATTCTGAGTTTCATTTAACCGACTAATGGTAATAGAGATGGGGTGTTCAAGTACAAATATCTGTCCTGTCTGTTTGTGAGCTCTTAACCGAGCTCGGTACTTTGAGTCCCCTTAGTAAAACAGAATCTTAACAACACTCTAGCATCCTAAACCCCCACAAGATTTGGCGCCCGAACAGGGACCCGAACAGACAGACTGATTTTATAAATTTATTTTTATTTTGCTTTTAACATTGCACATGAAACTCGATTACCATTGGCTCGATTATTGAAATGAATGAATCTTAGGTTGCACACGAAAATTTTCGCGCTAGAAACGTTGCGGATAAGAAATTTTTCTTTATTTTCAATATTAATTATGGTAACTAATATTTCCTTGTTTCCCGTGTGGTAAACAATATTTCAGGAAATCTACATGAGATTATGTGGTAACAGACTTTAGAAATTTTGCATGACGAGAAGACGTGTTATATAAAATTTCATTTATTTGCGTGATAAGATTGAGTTTTAAAGCATTCGTGTTTTATATATCCGTTAAAGGGTGATACTTGTTAGGAATTGTTTATATTTCCTTAGGATTTAGGAATTGGGAGAAAGCATATTAAGTATTTTTGCTTATAATTGTGTTTTATATTCAAGCATTGACTGCTCATAGATTGGAAGAAAACTTTGGTGTCATTTACCGAGCCTAGGCAAAGCCTTTCATGTGTCTGAATTGTCACTTGAAAATAAATTTTCTCATTACTAGTAGAAATGTGTAATCTGGCTGCCTAGTAAGCTGTTAGCTTATCGTTGGTGTATTTTGCATAGGATCTGTGCCCTTTTGGTAACACTCCAGAATTTTACTTACGACATTTTATTTGTGGGTACTGCCATATACGCGCTCATACGCAGGCACAACCGCGATACTGTACTTGTTCGTATTACTTACGACATTTTATTTGTGGGTACTGCCATATACGCGCTCATACGCAGGCACGACCACGATACTGTACTTGTTCGTATTACTTACGACATTTTATTTGTGGGTACTGCCATATACGCGCTCATACGCAGGCGCGACCGCTATACTGTACTTGTTTGTACTCTCAGGCACTGGGTGCTAGTCAGTAAAATTCGTTGTTGCTCATTCCTTTCATTTGCACCATAACTGCAGGTACTGCCATATACGCGCTCATACGCAGGCACGACTGCCATTCTGTATTACCAGTGTTTCATGCACTGTTTTGCAACATTTTGTTGCTGTTGCACTTGATTGTGTTGCTCATTCCTTTCATTTGCACAATAACCGCAGGTACTGCCACATATTGCTGTTAAGCAGGCACGACTGCCATTCTGTATTGCCAGTGTTTCATGCACTGTTTTGCAACATATTGTTGCTGTTGCACTTGATTGTGTTGCTCATTCCTTTCATTTGCACAATAACCGCAGGTACTGCCACGTATTGCTGTTAAGCAGGCACGACTGCCATTCTGTATTACCAGTGTTTCATACACTGTTTTGCAACATTTTGTTGCTGTTGCACTTGATTGTGTTGCTCATTCCTTTCATTTGCACAATAACTGCAGGTACTGCCACATATTGCTGTTAAGCAGGCACGACTGCCATTCTTTATTACCAGTGTTTCATGCACTGTTTTGCAACATATTGTTGCTGTTGCACTTGATTGTGTTGCTCATTCCTTTCATTTGCACAATAACCGCAGGTACTGCCACATATTGCTGTTAAGCAGGCACGACTGACATTCTTTATTACCAGTGTTTCATGCACTGTTTTGCAACATTTTGTTGCTGTTGCACTTGATTGTGTTGCTCATTCCTTTCATTTGCACGATTACCGCAGGTACTGCCACATATTGCTGTTAAGCAGGCACGACTGCCATTCTTTATTACCAGTGTTTCATACACTGTTTTGCAACATTTTGCTGCTGTTGCACTTGATTGTA
>JAXCGZ010000059.1:172500-175000 GCA_037179515.1 Halocaridina rubra | reverse complement strand
TAGCTCCCTCGTCAATGCCCATAGAGCAAAGTAATCCCCCTATTTGTTTTCCTTTCTTGATGTCGGCTACCCCCCAATTAAAGGGGGAAACAGCCAAGGTATATGTATGTATATATATATATATATATATATATATATATATATATATATATATATATATATATATATATATATATATATATAGTAAGGAAGCCCATCAGTGAAACAAAACTTATAAAACAATGCTATATTTCGGATCCTAACTGGATCCCTTCTCAAGCTTGAGAAGGGATCCAGTTAGGATCCGAAATATAGCATTGTTTTATAAGTTTTGTTTCACTGATGGGCTTCCTTACTATTTAGTGCTGTATGCTAACAGTTTGTACTTATTTATATATATATATATATATATATATATATATATATATATATATATATATATATATATATATATATATATATATATATATATATATATATACATATATATATATATATATATATATATATATATATATATATATATATATATATATATATATATATATATGCATATATATATATATATATATATATATATATATATATATATATATATATATATATATATATATATATATATATACATATATATATATATATATATACATATATATATATATATATATATATATATATATATATATATATATATATATATATATATTCTCTGACTTCCAGATTTCTTACTGACCGTTCTATATCTGTAGTTGTTGATGGCGCGACATCTACCCCTTTCTCTGTTTCCAGTGGTGTTCCACTGGGTTCTGTTCTTTCACCTACTCTCTTCCTTCTCTTCATCAATGATCTTCTACAATCCCCATCTTCCTCTCTTCTTCATGCCTTTGCTGATGATTCTACCCTTCACTTTTCCTCTGCCTTTTCTTCACTACCTTCATCTGTTACTCGTAATCAATCTTGTATCACTCTTTCTTCTACTCTTAACTTCGATTTGCCTCCAAGACACAGTTTCTGGCTATCTCTTTATCTTCTTCTCCTCCTGATAACCCTATTGTCTTCGAAACTGATGAAATTTACCCTCTTAACTCTATCAATATATTAGGAATCCATATAGCCTCTAACTTGTCTTGGAGGAACCACATAATCCAAATTTCTAAATCTTCATCCAAAAAATTGGGGGTTTTGTTTCGTTTTCGTTATTACTTTTCCTCATTGCAGTTACTTAAAATTTACAAAGGTCTTATCCGCCCCTGCTTAGAATACTGCTCACACATCTGGGGTGCTTCTTCCTTTACTTATTTTCTTGATAGGGTTGAATCTAAGGCAGTCAGACTCATTAATGATCCTTCTTTTACTTCTAACCTGGATTCTCTCTCTCTTCGCCGTAAGGTATCTTCCCTTTCGCTTTTCTATCGCTACTACTTCCATCGCTGCTCTGATGAGTTGGCGAGTTGCATACCTCCTCCACTGCCGAGGCCGCGTAACACTCGCAAAGCGGCCTCATCTCACAGGTACTGTGTGGAGATTTGTAGCTCGCGGATTGGTCGGCGCAGCGATTGCTTCTTCCCATCTACCTCCAGACTCTGGAACTCTCTTCCTCCTTATGTCTTTCCTAATTCTTATGACCTTTCATCCTTCTAAAAGCAGATCTATAGTCATCTCAGAGCCTAGTCCTCCATATCTCTGGGTCCTCTTTACTTTGACTGTTTTTTCTGTCTGTCGTTTTCCTTTGTGTGACATTACCTCATCTCTGCCTTGCCCTTAACCTTTTTCTTTTCCTTCGTCTTGGTATTTTCTCGTGCCCTGGCCTTTGTTGATGAGGGCAGTTTCTGCCTGTCCCGGTGTCACACTCTTAAAAAAAAAAATATATATATATATATATATATATATATATATATATATATATATATGTATGTATATATATATATATATATATATATATATATATATATATATATATATATATATATATATATTTATTTATTTATCTATCTATCTTTCTATCTATCTACCTATATATCTTTCTCTCTCTTTGTATGTGCAGAGCTAAAGAACTCTACCACATTTAGCTGACATTGATGTATTGGCGAGTTCAGGTTAGAATTTATAATATAGAAAACTGATTATTCTCCATTTCAGCACGTAAAACAAATACCATATATAAGAATATAGTATGTCTGTTGAGACCTTCCACATCCCCCCCCCCCGGGATTCCCCCTTCTCCATTTTATTTTTATTATTATTATCCAACCTAACTTCCCCAATTCTATCCTGTGTGTCCACCCCCATTCGAATGGTGAATAATAGTAAAACGGTAAATAATAACAACCACCACTTTATTGTTTTAATTATTATTATTATTATTATTATTATTATTATTATTTTTATTATTATTATTATTATTATTATTATTATTATTATTATTATTATTATTATTATTATTATTATTATTACTATTATTACTATTATTATTATTATTATTATTTTTATTATTATTATTATTATTATTATTATCATTATT
>JAXCGZ010000059.1:155000-162500 GCA_037179515.1 Halocaridina rubra | reverse complement strand
AGCCAATAGGAAATGGACGTTGAGAAACCAATAGGAGTAATGGTAATATTGAGTTTACTACAGCATATTGCACCCGATGGTGAATGAGTATTATAGCATGAGTGAATTTATAAGAATGAATGAGATATAATGAAATCTCAAGGGTGACTGAGAGGCAACATTATATAATGAGGGGAATGTGTGAGATGTTATTCCTTTTGACTCTAAGAATTTAATGACAAGCACATTAGTATTTTGTTAGACCTCCTTGGATATGCTCAACAGTGGACAGCTTCAAACAAACTAAGATACTCTCTCTCTCTCTCTCTCTCTCTCTCTCTCTCTCTCTCCTCTCTCTCTCTCTCTCTCTCTCTCTCTCTCTCTCTCTCTCTCTCTCTCTCTCTCTCTCTCTCTATCTATCTATCTATCTATCTATCTATCTATCTATCTATATATATATATATATATATATATATATATATATATATATATATATATATATATATATATATATATATATATATATATATATATATATATCTTGGAGTGATATAGGGAAACATCGTTAAGGCATGACGCTTCTGCCTAACGGGAAGTTCGAGGTCGTGGTGTGATAGAAAACAGTCATTCATTTCTATAGAAAACTTTTCAAACTATTACCTATAGAATATAGAAAACAATGGAATGGAACGATATTGACCTACAGAACAATTCAACCATTAATCCGAAAATATGATTCTTATATAATTTTGTCAAGTAGGTAAGGAGAGCAGAAACAGTCCCATAGGTATGAGAGTATTACTCCACATAGACGTGAATGCAATCTGTAATACCAATACCAGCCGTTTGGAGGAGGTATAACATCGATATTTAAACAAAACTAACTTCTCTGAAGTAGACTCGCCTCTTATAATGATACATCAAAACATTCAATCTTTATTCAAGACTTTTAAGGTAGTGTGATTATATTTTCCAAATCTCCCTTAAAATGCTTGTGAATACTCTCGTCTTCTGACATAATCATCTCCATATCGCTATCATTTTGACGTAAACTTTTAAAAATATAATATGAACAGCGAACGAAAATCATAGGAGATTTTCAACTTCTTACGCGATGCAAAATAATTTAATCGTAAAACGACTGACAATCTTAAAACGAAAGCTAGATGGTTAAGTTGTAGAATATCTGTAGAATATTTATCAATTTATCGTAAGGAACGAGGGTAGTGTTCTTAAAACCTTGGATATTTCATGAAAACTCCAACTATCATTTCAAAAGGAGCATTAAAATATTTATAGGATTAGATGAAACAATTGCAGATGGGGGGGGGGAAGTGGTGTTACAGGAGGAAAAGTAAAATGAATGGTGAGTATAAGAGATAGATGAGAAGAGTGGTGGTGGAAGGGGGATAACTTAATGAGTGGTAAGAAGGGGAAACAGATGAAAAGGGAAACACACGAGGGAACAGACAAGAAAAGTCACACATACGACTAATACACAAGGAGTGACGCTCATGAGGACGAATGAAAGAGTTGCCGAAATTGGTGCGAGTGGTGTACATGGCGAATATGCGAATAAACGAAAACTGTGATGCTCATACTGGATAAAATAAAAGAAGGAAGATACTCGGGATATCAGTCCACCTTTATGCCTCCGTTATGATTCTGTGAAAGTAAGCGGTCGAAGTAATACAGCCCAAATATTAGTGTCTCCTTTTTTTTCACTACTGCATGTTCAAAATGGCTATGCAAGAGACAAAAGTTGTGTATGGTAAATATTTCCCGGAAATGTACATGGTGTATATGATCCTAAATATCAAACAATAATATACACAAATTTACATATTATTGAAATATTATATAATACACAAAAATAAAAACACCAAAACGCATGTATATTTCATATCTTGTGAGGTTCTAAAAAGTTAAAACTTCCGGTAAAATATTTTTTTTTCTGAAAAGAAATATAGATTCCATGTGTGTGTGCGTGTGTGCTCTCGAGCGCAATATGTAACCGAAGCGGGACGTCCTGATCCCTTTTTAAAATTGCATAAAATGATATCGAACTTGCGTAATCTGAGAGTTAATGCATCTCCCGATTTCGCCTTACACCCCGATTTAAACTGCTTGTTCACGGATAAAGTGCTTCTCTAAAATCCAAATAACCTTCTTAACTACCAAATTACCTTCTTAGGCAGCCAATTACCCTGGAAACTGAGCAGTTAAAGTGTAACGTTACAATATCTGCATATTTTTCTATCCATGGAAGATGACTCAGCATTATGGATGTTCTATCGTTACTACTTCCATCGCTGCTCTAATGAGTTGGCAAGTTGCATCTCTCTCCCACTGCCGAGGCCGCTTAACACTCGCCAAGTGGCCTCGTCTCACAAGTACTGTGTGGAGATTTGCAGCTTGCGGATTGGTTGGTGCAACGACTGTTTCTTCCCATCTAGCTCCGGACTGGAACTCTCTTTTTCTGTCTTTCCTAATCTTTCCTTCAAGAAGCGGATCTATCGTCATCTCACGGCCCAATCCTGCCATATCTCTAGGTCCTCAGTACTTTGACTATTCTTTCAGCCTGTCCTTTTCCTTTGTGTATCATTACCTCATCTCTGCCTTGTTATTAACCTTTTTCTTTTCCTTCGTCTTAATGCTTTCTTCATGCCCGGGCCTTTATTGATGAGGGAAGTTTTTCTTGCCTGTCTTGGTGTCACACTCATAAAAACATTAATAGGTCCTCAGTACTTTGACTATTCTTTCAGCCTGTCCTTTTCCTTTGGGTATCATTACCTCATCTCTGCCTTGTTATTAACCTTTTCTTTTCCTTCGTCTTAATGCTTTCTTCATGCCCGGGCCTTTATTGATGAGGGAAGTTTTTCTTGCCTGTCCTGGTGTCACACTCATAAAAACATTAATATAATGATAGCATCTGAACTATCCATATATCTTTGAGCTACATCCGTGTCTGCACTTGCTACTTCTTCAGTCACTAGAATATTATGGATTTCGAGCCTCTTCTTGAATTTCTTGAAGCAGCCAAAACTTACCATTAATTCTTCCCCGTCTTGCTCCATCAAAGTCTGACATAGACTTCTAGCCATTTTCTGCACTGTAAAAGGGGTTGAAGGTGTGCATTTCTGGTTCTAATTTGCCATCCAAACAGACAGCAAGTTCTCCATAACTTGGATGGGCCCATTTTATTGCTCCGTGATTACGGTCGACTGCAGTGGTGCTGAACCTATCACAGCTTCACAAATGCAGCTTAAATATTTTAAGATAATCGTTATGGTAGAGTCTGGTAACTTGAAATCGCGTGCAATCACAATAACTTTCTCTCCTCCTTCGCATTGCTTTATTGCATTCATCTTCATGTTGAGATTGTTGGCCTTTCTTACAGTCTTGACAGTTGTAGGATTTGACAAGACAATATTCTCTTTGTAGACATGATTTGGGGTCTAAGGAATGCCGTGACAAATTAAAGACAACTTACTGCATCAGCTACTGTCTTCGCCCGGTCACCAACCTCATCTTACACGTTTCCATCGTGATTGTTTTTCAAACACTATTCCAATCATCAAGCCTCTGGACCATAAATATGTTTACTGTATTCAGGGACAACGATCTCTGCACCACCTTCACCAAAGCCATGGATGCTTCACATAGCAATGCAAACGTTCATTGCGAGACTTCTTGAAGAAAACGACATTTTTAAGAGTATCAGTGACATAAATGAATAGAAAGTGAAGCTTTTTGCTCATAAGGTTTAATCTATGAAGAGAAAAAGGAAACAACGCACAGCATGCTCGTGGAAAAAAAAATTCACCGTATTTTCTACATTAAATGATTCATGTAAGTCTAATTTAGAATTACCTGTATGTTTGTATTTTCGTAAGTAAATATATCCTAGCTCTCCTACCTGTAATTTTTATATTTGTACTTATTTTTTCTCATCTACTAAATATAAAATCAACTATAATATCCAATATTTCATTTATTTAAAAAAAATTGAGCAACAGTCATTACACTCTCCATCTCTGTTTTTCTTTACTTTATGTATTCTTCGTGCCCAGCCCCGATGAGGGCTGTTTTATTTCATAATTTTTTTTGGCCCGTCCTGGTGTCACAATCATAAAAAAAAAAAATCTTTAAAGAAGAAAAAGGTAAGAAAAATCTACAGTATTAAAGGAAACAATGAAAAAAGCAACAAACTATGAAAAACTAAATAAAAATTATTAACACAAAAATAAAAATCATATCTAAAGAAATATTAAAAGCAGGATAAACCTAATGTATTTAGCTAAAACAAAACATTATTATACTAAACCCTCGATTTAATGGACTAAGAAAGTGGGGACCACAGTTCGTTATATCCGATTATCGTTTGTTTCCGAAAAGGGGTCTGTAGTAGTAACACTTACATTATGAAAAGAAGAGGAATAGTACTTTTAAGCAAGCACTACATCGAGCACAAAATCCAATGTGACAATGTAATATACCTGTACACTGTAAATTTAATATACATATATATATATATATATATATATATATATATATATATATATATATATATATATATATATATATAGATAGATAGATAGATAGATAGATAGATAGATAGATAGATAGATAGATAGATAGATAGATAGATAGATAGATAGATAGATAGATAGATAGATAGATAGATAGATAGATAGATAGATAGATAGGAGTGGCCACCGACGCTCAGTGGTAGACTTAGCGAGTCGGGAAGTGACGAGCTTGACAAATGTGGGTTGGATCCCGCTTCTAGCCTTACTCACACAGCTCAAACTCATTTATATCCAATAGGGAAAACCAAGCTTTTTATAATATAAAAATCAGTCTAAGCAGCGTAAGGAAAAAGAGAAATGCATAGAGATTTCAGAGTAATCAGAAGGGAGAGAACGATAAACGTATAAATAAATAAATATATATATATATATATATATATATATATATATATATATATATATATATATATATATATATATATATATATATATATATATATATATATAATTGTTCGTGTACCACCCCCATTCAACTATGGAGTAATTGTGACATATGTCAATATGATATTTCCAAATCCAATAATAATAATAATAATAATAATAATAACAATAATAATAATAATAATAATAATAATAATAATAATAATAATAATAATAATGATAATAATAATAATAATAATAATAATAATAATAATAATAATAATAATAATAATTATTATTATAATAATAATATCGAAACTAATCTTAAAAAAACAAATTTTCATACTCTATTTTTGTTAAAATATCTCAGTACCAAAAATTACGTACTCTATTGCACAGTAAATTAAATGTTTAACATATTTTCTTCATAGTTTTATAAATTTTAGTAATTCATATTACAGGAGGGGAGGAGGAGGAGAAAGAGGGCCACCGGCAATTGCTTGCTCACTATGTCATCAATCTCAAAAGAGGTTTTCTTAAATCTTACTCTGAGCTTATTAAAAAGAAAAACAATCATTGTACGTGCAAATAAGTGATGAAGATTTTTTAAGGAAGAAAATTATCACAGCCATTTTCTCTGAGGTTATTCAAGTGAACAAATTATTGCATCATGGCTATAAAATCGGAAAAAAATAATTTGCATTAATTTTGTTCAAAGTTTATTTAAGAGAAAATATCATTGATATCCAAGAGAAAAATACTGGTATAATTTCTTAAAGGATTTTGAGGGGAAAAAATATTGGATTATATCTTAAAAGGTTATTTAAGGGAATTCCTATTATCAATTATTTACGAGAGCTTCTGGACATTCCTAGATATCTTAATCAAAGCAAGAACTTGTGATGAAATTTCCACCTATGACTCAACACATCTAAAAGTGTACTCAATAAGCTGAAAAGTTCATAAGCTTAACATAAAAGCACCATTATCCATTAATCCTTATCTGCTGTAACAGAGACAGTATTAACCATTGGAGGGAATAGATCTCGAGACCATTTATGCACTAGCAAAGCCCTGACCAACACAACATTGAAGGGCGATGTTGAAGGCTGTTGTGTAAAGGAAATTATAATAATACATATATACATATGTTTTTTTATGTAAAGGGAACTGTTTTATACACGCAAACTTGGTTTTCATAAAAATGTGTTCGTGTGTTTGCGTGCGTGTGTGGGTGTATGTGAAATCTGCGACATAATAACTTGGAAAAAAAATCATAATACGAAATTTGCCAAGGGCCTGTTTATCCTCATGCAAAAATTGGAAGGAACTAATTTCATGTCTCCTTTTTTTTATATAGTTATAGAGGATCTTGACGTGTTTAAGGAACAGAGGAGGGTACAAGGAATAAATAAAGTGGGGAATAAAAGGAGAATGAAAGGAAGAGAGGAAGGAAAAGATGGAAGAGGATGCAGAGACAATATACAGGGTGTCCACAAAGTCTGGGTACATAGGAAATTTCACTCTGCAGACCTATTTAATCGAGGTCACCTGAATTTTGTAAAGCGCATCAAATTATGCATTGAAAATGATGGAAATCATATTGAAAATATTATTTATTAACATTAGATTTAAATAAAATTGTTTTGTTTTAAAAGTATGTGTTAATCTCGTGTGTACCCAGACTTCGTCTGGGTACACAGGAGATTAACACATACTTTTAAAACAAAACAATTTTATTTAAATCTAATGTTAATAAATAATATTTTCAATATGATTTCCATCATTTTCAATGCATAATTTGATGCGCTTTACAAAATTCAGGTGAACTCGATTGAATAGGTCTGCATAGTGAAATTTCCTATGTACCCAGACTTTGTGAACACCCTGTAAAAGCACAAATTATCCTCTTCCGTAACTCAGTCGACGAATGTCTGCTTCACCCTAGGAATTTTTACCTACTTCGAATGGATAAGAATGAAGAAAAACACTAACAAAAGGAAGTATTAACTACATGTAAATAAAGAGGTCTTGTTTCGTGGCAAAATGGATTTGTCTCTAATACTCATCGAGGAGGGACCAAAGTTCGATACCTGAGGAAGAGGAAAAGAAGGACGAGAAATATAGGAAGAACGGGCAAATTTAAAAATAAGAAAAAAGTTCTTTCATATTTCGGTGGCAGAGGGCAGAAAAGAGAGGAAAAAACAGAGAACGAGGATGGGAACCATATTCACCACCGTAGCTTACTGGATCAGAGTCCTACTCACTTCAAAGAAGGCTCCCAATTTTAACTCCCGAGAGCCTCTTAATGGGCACCGTTGGGATGCTCCCTTTGTGGGGTTAATAGTGGAAGAGTATGTTCGTTTCATAAGGACAAAACTGTCAGTCCTGCGGATCACCACTCAAAGAAAATGTAGAGGAGCTGTGACAGAATAGTGCAAAGACACACATGATTATGACTTGTATTAAAACAAGATAAAAGCGACCGCTACCAATAACAACAAAATTAAAAAATCAAAATAGCAACAACAACAACAAATTAAAACATATTCAAGCTAAATAGGCAAAA
>JAXCGZ010000059.1:142500-145000 GCA_037179515.1 Halocaridina rubra | reverse complement strand
CTCTTGCAATGGAATATCCAAACTTGTGCCTCCTTTCACTCTTACCCTGACTCGTTACTTTAACTTTGAAGAAATGAATCTCATTAGTAACTTCTCTGACCTCTCATGTAGTCCATTAGGGTCTTCCTGAAGTTCTCCACAAATATATTCGACTTTCATTGTCTTCAATATCTTTGCAAATCTTCAAGTATATTCAAAAATGCATTTACATACATCGGGAGGTCAATTGCATATAAAGAATTAAAACGATCCTAAATCTGATCCCTGTGGACCCCAATGCTAACCTGTATCAGTTCATACACTGCATATTATACGCTGGCTTTCTGCGCCCTTCGTTCTAAACAAGCTTTGTCCACTGTAAGACATTTCCACATATACTTGCCATTACTTTCAGTTTCTTAATAAGTCTCTTGCGTGGAACAGTATCAAATTCCTTCCGGAAATCTAAGAAAATGCAATCTAACATGTTCTCTCTATCTAGTAAGATCTGGCTTACTACATAAAATTCAATTAAGATTGTTACAGCAGACCTGCCTTCTCTGTAGCCATGTTGTTTCACTGACAAAAAATTGAAGGAATCCAAGTGAAAATATATGTTTTTTCTCAATAGGCTCTTCATAACTTTGCAAACTATGCTGGTCAAGGCAACAGGCCTATAACTCAGAGCTATGTCTCTCCTTCCATGTTGGAAGATATGTAGAATATTCACTAATTACCCTTATCTTGAAATCTCCCCAGCTTTAAGCGACTTACCAAATATGATGCCTAGAGCTGCTGATAATGAAATAACACATTTCTTAAGTACATATCGTCAGCTCCCATACCTGGCTCATTTCTTTGCAGATCTCTTAAACTGTCTCAGGACACATGCTTCCATGTGCCCTTTTCAACTTTAAAACTTGCTCTTTGACCTTTAATTTCCCTCTGACAATGCTGTGAAAATGTTTGAGATTTTCTTAAGCTTTCCAGTTAATATTCCATCGATAAACCGTTTCGGCATCTCTTCTTTAACTTAGGTATTCATTTCTTGCTCGTTTGTAATTTTTCTAGGTATTTATACTTTCCTCCGCCTACACCTATTTTGAGCATCTGTTTCTCCACTTCTTTGCCCTCTTACATTCATTATTGAACCATTTCTTTTTGGCATTAATAATGCCGATGGCGGTAGTTGGTATGCAAAAGCTAAGTATCTTCTTATATTCCTAACAAACAATTTCGTACATCTGATGTTCAGATTTGATGTTAAATATGATCCCCAAGTCAATACCTGCAAAATTATTGTTAATTATGTTGCAATCTACTTTTAGATACTTCTTCCTCGTTTCCTTTCAAGTCCCCTACGCTCAGCAAGAACTACCAGCTGATGTACTCCATATATTGACCACTTTCTATCCTCAATATCTTCCATTATTGCTCCCCCACCAACGACCCTCCTATTCAGCGACATCCTTGGCACAATGAGCATACCCAACGTGAAGATTTGCGTTGCTTTCTCTTTAATCTTCCATAGCATAACTACTGCTTTCGCACCCGTAACCCCGATCAGGTAGCCCAAAAAGTTTTGAGATCATAACCTTGGGAATGGAGACATACACCGCCTCCTCTATCAAAACTTTATCTCCTCTAATCCTTGGCTTGACTGTGCATACTTCATGGCTCTTCAGGCCAGGAATCGAGCATGCCAGTCATATCAAGCATCTCCAGATTTGACTCTCTCTGCTTTTATTACAGCTAGAAATCATTGCTCAGCTCAGATTCGTTGGTCTAAAGCTTCTTATCTTGGAAGAAAAGTTGATGCCCGTAACTCTTTAATCAATGAAAAATATTTCTTAGCTAAAAAGCTCTCTGTAACTCAATCTTTCTAGTTTCATTCGTTCTGACTATTCTATAGCTTCCTCTCCCACGTACAAAGCTGCTCTTTTTGAATAATTTTTCTGCCAACTCTTCTGCAAGCGATGCCAGCATACCTAACCCTCGTACTTTACCTCTTTCTAATCCTACGCCCACCCCTATTCTTTCTTCAAGCAAAGTCCGTAAGGTTCTTTACCCTCTGGAGACGAGCAAGGCATCCGAATGGCTCCGAATGGAGTTTGCGTATGAACTGGCTTCTGTGCTTCGCTCTCGTTTTTTGTCTCTATCTCTCAACCATTCCAAATCCCTCATAATGGAAGCAGACTCTAGTTCAGCCAGTCCTAAGAAGAGTGACTATGTTATTCCTTCCAACAACTATGCTATCTGCAAAGTATTCGAAAATTTGCTCAACTGTCATTTCTAGGAAAATCTTGAATTCAACTCCTGTTCTATCTCATTCATGTATGGTCATCATCTCTGAAATACTAAGGAGAATCCTTTGTCGTCATAAGGTCTTTGAAAGAGTGTAGTACAAGGCTCTGTTAGCCACACTTCCATTTTATCCATTCTCTCTGTTCTCTGATTTCCAATTTTATCTCTGACCGTTTTACATCTTAGGTTGTTGAAGAAGTAACATCGAGCGCATTCC
>JAXCGZ010000059.1:30000-130000 GCA_037179515.1 Halocaridina rubra | reverse complement strand
GAAGCAAAAGAGAACAGGTGTAGCAGAGTTTTAACGTTGACTTGAGCCAACTACTAGATTCATTGTTTAGGAAAACATGCATCTCTCACAGGTCCAATTTCACAGTGAAAAATATTATGGAGAATTCATTAAATATACCTCCATATGTAATTATCATTAAAATATATAAATTAAGTAAAAATAATCTCCCAGGGTCCACTAATATAGATAATGCCTCTTGCAGGTAATCATCCGCATAATTTTAAGTCATGCTCATTATATATCATCCCAATATAAGGACACGGTAGCTTAATAGTAGAGTACTCGGCTCAAGAGGGGGCGTTAGGAAGGGAATCCAGCCTTGACTCCCCAGCTTTAAACTGTCTCTGTTCATCCCCAAAATGGGGACTTGGCATAACACACAAAACGAGGATTATTAGTATATAAGTATCCTAACCTAGCCTAACTCGCAATGAACTGGAAAGATAATTCCTCCTTTTACTTTCGGGAGTACTGTAAGTATCTTCATTTGATCCCATACTTTCTCTCAACATGAAGAACTTTCCCTCTGAAGTCAAAAGGGTGTCCACAATTGTTAAATATAATTTGGATACGGAAGGGTTACTCTGCACGGCCTAAATCCATCTATCAGATGTTCTGTGGCAAGGAGAAAATATGGAAGATTGAGATTGCCAATCATACTCTCCTTTCCGTTTTAGGCACGCAGAACATGTAGGTGTCTCTTTCTTTCCTACAAACTACTATATGTTACTCCTCCTTTCTTGCGTTATATTTTTTAATTGTAAAAAAAAAAAAATAATGATAAATAACGCCCAGTAAGCTTAAGTTAAAAAAATGTAAAAACTCACCTACCACCATCATGTGCGTTGAAGCATTGGCCTGTAAAAAATCAATATATCCAGGTAATTGGTAGAATGCAAATGAACCAGGCTTATTATTTTAATCAGTATTTGGTCAAAATCAATATATTCAAGCAACTAGGAAGTTCATTTCATTTGTTCATTATTCATTATTACTCGGTAATAATACTTTTTTATCATGAACTTTCAATATAAAGAGAACGTATATACAAAGCTTAATACCCTATGAAGTAATTAACTTGTTACACTCTTAAAACAGTTTTTTATAAGTATACAAATTATAATAGCAGGCTCTTACACAAACAAATCATGAAAATAAATTATTATTGCTTATAATGCAGAGCCAATAATAATAAAAATTCCAAGCAGCTAGTGCGTAATTCCTGAGGCATAACAAGCACAGTTAATTTAAACTAATTAGTGAAGCCATTAAGACCGGAGCCATAATCGCACTCCCGGTGAAAGACCGTAAACATAAGATCCCTCCACTACTCACAACGGCAGCAATATTAATTCAACTAATAAGAAATATACAATATCTCATAAAAAAAAAAAAATTAAAAAAACTACAAAAGTTGCTCCCTTTTTGCACTCCAAGGAGTCTTCAATGTACGAATAATTCAGGGTCAAACTGCACGTGGTGCAAAATGTAAGTGCGAAATTGACCTACATATACGAATGACTACTTTTTGAGGCATCTATAGCGGAAAGCATAAATGAACTAGATTTTGGTAGAAGGCAATACCTTCACCTGCCGACCAGCCATTACGACTTTTTAATGTATTGGTGGTATGCAATTATTTTTTTGCGAGGCTTTATGAACACAATGCCGAGAGTAGAAATTAGATCAACGCGAATAATAATAATAATAATAATAATAATAATAATAATAATAATAATAATAATAATAATAATAATAATAATAATAATAATAATGTTATTGAGAATGTATGGACAAACTACCTAATACAAAGCCTTCACTATAGGAAATAATAATAATAATAATAATAATAATAATAATAATAATAATAATAATAATAATAATAATAATAATATTCTTTTAACTATATATAATTCTTTTAACTATATATGCACAGAGGATATTTTATCAATGCGTATGAAACCTCATCATTTAAGAGCGTCACACAGTGCTATAACCTACCCTCATAAGGTGATAAAATCTCATTACTCTTGACCACTTAATTAACCTCAGCCCACAAACTATTCATTACGACTCCCTTAGCAATCTGCCCTTTTTACTTTGTTCCAAAGATATTTGACCAGTTTTTTTCCTCTTTCATTCTTCTCTCTCCTTTCTGTAAGGATGCGTAAGCGTGTGATGCTTTATTTGTAAGTACCAGTTTACTTCTTTTAATCTCTTATTTGCGTTCACAGAAAAGTGATTTATGGTCATAATTTCCCGTCTATTTGATTTATTTAGTCTTAAAGTAAAGAAAATTTTTGGCGCTAACAATTTCCTCACGCTGTGAATTCAACTTATCATATATTCCTGCTCTATGAAGTATTTACTTGCATCCTGGAGGGATTTAAAAAAAATCGAACTAAAACCTTTAGTTCCAGAGCCACCCCACCCCCTACCGACGACTTTAGAGGTTTGTGTGGACGGAGCTTAAATACAATTACACACTTATCAATGGAAATCGGGTTAAATGTGAGCAAATGGGTGAGTACGACACACAATGCATTTATAAAGCACAGACACATGACCAAATCAATTTGTCACCCAAAAGAGGCCCCATCTATTATACAACAAATATCTGTTAACAGATTAATAAAGCCTACTCTCACCCAAAAGAGTGACTCAGAGCTATTCCTCAATTAATAAGAAAAGTCACTTGCAGTAATATAAATTATCTTACATGCCCTTATCGAAACTCGACCTCGTGAAGATACTTCGTTCTTGAGACATCTTTTTGAAGTACGTAATTGTTAGAGGCCACCAAAAGAGGGACACCACTAGCCATTATGTCTAAAACTCAAATGGCTTTCCCGAAATAAGGCTATGTAAGGGATGCTGGGGAGTTGATCTAGGTACATGCCGGGTGGCAGCAAGAAGTTATATCCACACAGCTGACAGTGAGAGAGCAACATGAATCAGTATTCCAACTCTCAACAGTCAATCAAACTGTGAGTTATGGTAAAAAAAAATAATAATAATAATAATAAAATAATGAGCTTTCATGCATGTATTGACATCAAAAGACATTTCAAAAATAAATAAAACCAAACAGACACACAAATGAAAGTCTTAAAGATGAAGAGAAATTACTGGAAAATAGTTGATAATAACAAAGAGCTGAATGGTGGCCGTAATGAATTAAAAGCAAGTACATTGCTCTCTTCTGAGAGAGATGAAATGGCAGCTTGGAGTGTCCAAATAAAGGAAAATATTAAACAGCTTAGAAGAGATATCCAGGAGCTTAAATACGAACCTAAGAGTGTCTTACAAAAATTATAAATTAAAAATCTAAGATGCCGTAGAAAGAAATGGATATCAAATGAGGCAGTGAAGGAGGAGGCACTAGAAGCTGTACAAACAGTTGTAGGTAAGAGGGCAAAGAAGTGGAGAAACATATGCTAGAATAGGTATAAGAGAAAAGAAAGTATAAATGCCTAGCCAAATTACCAGCAAGCGAGAAATAATTACCTAAATTAAAGAAGAGAGATAGAGAGGGATTTTATGAGAGTAATACTTTCCATAGATGTAATACCATCATGAAGCATTTTATTCCTCTCTCACAACCACACCCACAGTTTATACGAAATGCTTCTTCTGTAGTTCTTACAAAGAGAAGCACTCGTCACTTTCTCTATCAGGACTAGATTTAACTTCACTTCTAGTTCACCACATTTCCAAATCTCTACAACATAAGTGAACTCTGGGTTGCTATACCACCCCTTAATCCTTTTTTCATATTTGAATTAATATTTCTAACTCTGAATATTGTAAAACTGTGTATATTCAATAAACGTAGTAAACTAATTTATCTGCCATATGAAAAATTATATGTATCAATTCGATATACACCCATCTGCTTAAATATGCGTCATGTTTGAAAAGATATATAAATTCTTCATACAAGCAATACTTTTGATTATACTTTACGAAATCAAAGGATTATCATAAATATCACTACATGTTTTCACATTATTAAAAACAGAATAAACAAATAGCAAAATATTTCCATCATGAACTGGAATGTCCTGACTCTGTCTTAATAGTAAATCGTGAATATTATGAAGGGAACTTGAATAATGGACTTTGCAATGACATATTACTCAGAATCTGCTTCACTGTTGTCAGACCAAGAATACTGAACCACTTAGCATACACAACAGTGATGAAAAAAAAGGGGGGGGGAATAAAATAAATACCATATAAGCATATAACCTGGTTGCTGTACTGTCTTAGTCTACGAGAAATATAAAATCAAGAAAAACTGAAACCAACAGAAAATGCGGCTTGCAAATTTAGGAATCCCAGCATAGGTCACAGTAATGAAGCATATATAAAAAAAAATCGACATAATAAAAAAAAAAAGTCCACAAATTATAATTTTTGTTTGCTTGGTACGGTTACCTAATTCATTTTACACAATCTTCATGATCCAGACTACAAACAAACAGTTTACATGGCCTATCTCTCATTGTTTTTTCCAGCAATTGTCAATATTTGATAATGTTTGGGCTGATATTTTGTAATTATATTTTACAGGAGTTCTGTCTAACATGCAGAAATTTTTCAATGAACTAAGGACGAATGTGGACAGTGTCGAGGAGGTAGCTGCACTGAGCAAAGAACTAGGAGCCAAGAGTGGAGCCATAAATCCAGAAGATTTTCTAGCTTTACTTGCAAAACACAGAGGTAAGAGAAAGGGATTTAAAATAAGAATTGATAATTATTATCATTGTAGAAATTATTATTATTATTATTATTATTATTATTATTATTATTATTATTATTATTATTATTATTATTATTTTCACACCCCGATAAACAGAAGGAAGTAAGCATACGAGGTAAAGGCCGTTCTTCACCACATTTGGATAGCGAATGAGGTATATTAGCTTAGGATGAATGCGTGTGCTCTGACTTACCCACCCTCTCACAAAGGGTATTGCAAATTTTGTATATCTCCATGTATGTAAATCCTTTAAACTTAGTACAAAATATTTTTTCATGATGTCTTATCCTCTGGTAGGGCATTGCTCCTGTACCTACATAAGGTATAGACATATCCCAACTAAAACAGCCAGTAACACACTGTACATACCAATAAAAATCCAGTAATACACTCTTGGCACTACTAAATTCCCAGAAATTTTCACTGACATTGTGATGTTCTCAAAATAAATGTATACGAATATTCTGACATTATTCAAATTGAAGCAAAATTATCCCAAGAAAGGTGCTGTAAATAACACTATCATTTTAAACATAAAATACTTGGTTAACTGGGCACTAGGAAGTGCTATCTGTATGGGTCAATAAAATTCTAATAATAAATTTCCATTCGAGAGCAGTGAGGCAATAACCGTCAATATAATGTGAATGGGAAGAATGGGGTAAAATTATGTTTTCGTTTTAGTTTGCATGCAATTCAGTATGGTGGGTAAAATAACATAATATGAGAATAAACAATCACTAAAACGGTATTATATACTTATTCTAATTTAACTTCATATATTAATACCAAGTTAAAGACCAGATAGACTTGTACCCCAATATTTAACAGAAATGATTATCAAACCTGAAATTTTCATGCAAAATCTCTGAAAAAACACATATCAACTTATACGTCAATTATGTGGTGTAAACTTCTCAATTACTAACCAGAACCGTCTTTCTCCAATAGAACCTGGCCCCCAGACCCCGTTTACATTTTTTTTTTTTTTATTGTGACACCGGGACGGGCCAAAAAAAAAAATAATAAAATAAAACAGCCCTTATCGGGCCTGGGCACGAAGAAAACATAAAGTAAAGAAGAACAGAGATGGAGAGTGTAATGACTTGTCAGATCTGAAGGGATAATAAAAGATGTGTAATGAATATCCAAGAATATTCAGTGTAGCTGTAGGCATAGAAAAAGAACCGTAAGTGAAGGAAGACTTAACATCGAACTGTCCTGGACAGACCTATTTAAGTTCAAAAAACCTTCAGCTGTAGTGTCGCAACATAATCTGTTATCGAAAAAAAAAATATCGCAAAATAAGCTGTCATAAAATGGTTAACTTTAGAAATTAAGAAGTATATCATGGATGTTCCATATATCCAAAACCAAAAGTTAAAATCTGAGGACAAATAGGGAAGCGTCTACCTTCCTTTTATATATTAACCATGTTAAAACTTAATGGTGGGCAGTGTTAAACGAAACAATAATTTTTTACGCCTTCATCTATCTCCCTTTGGATGTGAAGTTCGTTTTCCTTGGGGCATTTGACGTGGTTTGACTTAATCTGACCTTCAAGACCGTCAAAAATTATTCTTAACCTTACATAACTGTATCTAACTTAAACTATTATCGGATATTTTACGAGTTTTGAAGATCACATTCGTTCAAAAAAAAAAAAAAAAAAAAAAAAGTATCAAGACCTACTCAATCAGAATAAATTAGGTGGGGATGATATGGGTGTAATAGTAAAAATATATAAATGAACCTTTCAAGAATCTGCTTGTGTGGACAAAATACTTGCTTGATAGGAGGTAAACCTCTAAATTATCCATTATATTCTTCCTCAGCCTGTTAGTTCAAGTAGGAAATTCGCAAAATCGGCAACGCAAATGTAGACTATGTGAGGAGGCAGGCCATATAATGACAAAGGAAGAGAGATGAAGGCAATTGCAAATGATGTATTACTTTGGAAATGTAATTTTGGTAATAAGCATAAGCAGTGATTCCACCTGTATACGAACGTAATATAAAAGTAAGAGAGAGCCATATAAATCGCACTGCAGGCTGTTACGGCCTTAAATTCTAAAAAGACCCCAAAAAATATTCAAGCCATTTTGTAAAAGGGGTCAAAATTAACATGCATCAAAGCGCTTTAGCCCAAGTATTCACATTCAAGTTATACTGACCTATAATAAAAGCTAAAAGTATAAAACTAATCCATAATGCATAAAATCCGTCATGCACAAGAGGATAAGATTCGTTTTATGCACCCCTTCCACTTATGGACCTTTTTTTTTTCTGGTATGTTTTGATGGTGCTTTGAATTAATCTGATAATTTTTTCTCGGGTCACTATTTTTTTTTCTTTTTCTTTTTGGTAAAGGCCGATATTAGTGGGTGGCGGTGGGTACTAATATAATACAATCTAACCTAACCAAAGCCAGCTAACCTAATCTAACTCGGTTTGAGTCTTGCATAGTTTCATAGGTCAATTTGGGTGTTTATAAAACTACTCAGCACATTCCAGAAAGTGTTGGTAGCACTGATTTCCCTAGTTAGGCTATGGAAGGGGTGCATAAAACGAATATTAAGGGACTGCAATAATTCACACGAATATAAGTCAATTACATAAAGCAACAGCTATAGGAACCAAAGCCATCCCTGATTCTCGCTCTGTTGATTCCGATACGATACAATAGGATAGAGGGGGGGGGATTACAGACGACGTCGAGTGAACTCTCTTAACCCCATGCAGGGTGACGCCACTTTCTTTTTTTTTTTTTTTTTAGGATGGGATAGGATAGGAGGGGGAAAAAGGGGAGGGTATTAAGGATATAAGGGAATTAGAGGGAAAAGCACGAAAATTAAATAAAGAAAAAGAGGGGCAGACCCTCGTGCTAAGTTTTGATCTGGAATTCAGATATTTTAATTGTATTCGAAAAAATGTGACGCCACTAGAGAGAGGCAGAATAGGATTGAAAGAATTGGGAAAGATAATAATTCTTCTTCTTTCTAGTTTTCTGAACAATCTGCTTGCCATCCATTTCCTAATCTAATTCTGAGCTGAAATGCCTAGCTATGCCCACACTGCTTTTGATATACATATATATATATATATATATATATATATATATATATATATATATATATATATATATATATATATATATATATATATATATATATATATATATATATATATATATATATATATATATATATATATATATATATATATATATATATATATGTGTGTGTGTGTGTGTGTGTGTGTGTGTGTGTGTGTGTGTGTGATTACCTAATTGTGATTACCTAATTGTGTTTACGGGAAAGAGCCCAAAGCTCGTATCTTCCCGTCTCCTGATCGGTTCCATTTTAGACTTAGTGATACTTATCATACCTGTCCTTAAAACTATGGATTGAGATAGCATTAACTACCTCCTCGCTTAGCCAATTCCAATTATCAACTACTGTGTGTGATTACCTAATTGTGATTACCTAATTGTGTTTACGGGAAAGAGCCCAAAGCTCGTATCTTCCAGTCTCCTGATCGCTTCCATTTTATACTTAGTGATACTTATCATACCTGTCCTTAAAACTATGGATTGAGATAGCATTAACTACCTCCTCGCTTAGCCAATTCCAATTATCAACTACTCTTGCACTGAAAAAGTATTTCCTTACATCCTGCAAAGAAGTTTTCTTACCAAGCTTCAAACTATGACCTCTAGTTCTAGAGCCAGCCATATCAAAATATCGATCCCTATCCACTCTATCATAACCATGAAGGAATTTAAAGACTGTCACCATATCCCCCCTCGATCTTCTAGCTTCCAGTGATGGTAAGTCTAATTCCCTCAGCCTCTCATCATAACTGAGATTGCGTATTTCTGGCACCAGTTTCGTGGCATGTCTTTGAACTTTTTCAAGCTTAGCTATGTGCTTTTTCAAGTGCGGATTCCAAAAGGGGGCTGCATATTCGAGTTTTGGCCTCACATAGGTTACATAAATATTTATGAACATTTCCTTGTCCATGTGCCTGAAGGCTACCCTTACATTTGATAAGAATGCATATGCTGCCCTTACTATGCCATTTATATGTATTTCTGATTGTGTTTACGGGAAAGAGCCCAAAGCTCATATCTTCCCGTCTCCTGATCGGTTCCATTTTATACTTAGTGTTACTTATCATACCTGTGTGTGTGTAACTACCTAATTATGCTTACAGGCAAGAGCCCCAAGCTCGTAACTTCCCGTCTCCTGGTCGCTTCCATTTTATACTTAGTGATACTTATCATACTTGTCCTTAAAACTATGGATTGAGTTAGCATTAACTACCACCTCGCTTAGCTAATTCCAGTTATCAACTATTCTTACACTAACAAAAAGTACTTCCTTACATGCAGCAAAGAAGTTTCTTACGAAGCATCAAACTATGAACTCTAGTTCAAGTCCAAGCTATATCAATATATTGATCCCTATCCACTCTGTCAAAACCATGAAGGAATTTAAAAACCGTCACCATATCCCCCCTAATTCTTCTAGCTTCGAGTGATGGTAAATCTAATTCCCTTAGTCTCTCTTCATACCTTAAATTGCGCATTTTTCGGGATCAGTTTCGTGGCATGTCTTTGAACTTTTTCCAGCTTAACTACGTGCTTTTTCAAGTGTAGGTTGCAAAAGGGGGCCGCATATTCAAACTGTGGCCTCACATAAGTTACGTAAATATTTCTGAACATTTCCCTGTCCAAGTGCCTGAATACTACCCTTGCATTTGCTCAGAAAGTATATGCTGCCCTTACTTTGCCATTTATTATATTACTGGAGAAAAATCTGCCAGCATGTTTATTCCTAGATCGCTCTCATTCTCATTCTCTGTCTATTGAAGTTCTGCTCCTGCCATTGAGTAGTCAAGCTTGGGCCTTCTCGCACTTGTACCCATCCTCATTACCTTACGTTTAGAAGTATTGAATTTCATTAACCACTTTTCTGACTACTCATTCAGACTATTTAGATTGTCCTGAGGTTCTCTGCCATTGTTCTCGTCTCTTACTTTCTTCACAATCTTTGCATCATCTGCACACATATTCATGAATGAATTTACAGACTTTGGTAGGCCAATTACATATACAAAGAACAAAAATGGCCCAAAACTGAGCCCTGTGGAACTCCGCTACTAACTCTTCTTCATTCGGACACTGAGTGTCTTACTTTAACCCTCTGTTCCCTTCCTTCTAAGTAAGTTTTTATACATTCCAAGAAATTTCCACCTATTCTCGCCATTGCTTGCAGCTTCTTAATAAGTCTCCCGTGTGGGAATGTGTCAGATACTTTCTGGAAGTCAGAAATATGCAATTTGCCCAGCCCTCTCTTTCCTGTAAGATATGGCTTACTTCGTCATAAAATTCTAATAAGTTTGTTCCTGTTGATCTACTTTCTCTGAAGCCATGTTGTCTCACTGACAAAAAGTTGAAGGATTCCAAGTGAAGAGAGATGTGTTTTCTTAGTAGTTTCTCCATAACTTGGCAAACTAGCCTGTATCCCTCCTTCCCTTGTTGAAGATAGGTACCACATTTGCTTGTTTCCAGTATCTTGGAGTCTCCCCTGATTCCAGTGACTTTTTAAATATGATACTTAGTGCCACTGATATTAATTTAGTGCATTTCTTAAGTACATAGGGATATATCATCAGAACCTGTAGTTTTATGGGCAGCTAACTCCATCATCTCTTTGCATATCTCTGTGGCCGAAAAGATGCTGTTCTCTAATACCAGCCCATGAGCTCCTTTCTTTGCAATCTGAGGAGTGGGGTATGTGTGTGTAAAATTTACGGAATTTAATTGCCTAATTGTGCTTACAGGAAAGAGCCCCTAACTTCTCGAATAGCTCATTTCAATCAGCATCTACTCTTGCACCAAAGAACTATTTTATTACATCCTGGAAAGAAGTTTTCTTACAAAGCTTCAAATTATGACCTCTAGTTCTAGTGCTAGCCATATCAAAATATCGATCCCTATCCACTCTGTCAAAACCATGAAGGAATTTAAAAACCGTCACCATATCCCCCGTCATTCTTCTAGCTTCTAGTGATGGTAAGTCTAATTCCCTCAGGCTCTCATCATATCTGAGATTGCCTATTACTGGCACCAGCTTCATGGAATGTCTTTGAACTTTTTCCAGCTTAATTACGTGCTTTTTCAAGTTTGGATTGCATATTCAACCTTTGGCCTCACATAGGTTACATGAATATTTCTGAATATTTCCTTGTCCATGTACCTGAAGGCTACCCTTACATTTGCTAAGAAAGTATATTCTGCCCTTACTCTGCCATTTGCATGCATTTCCGGAGACAAATCTGCCAGTATGTTCACCCTAGATTTCTCTCATTCTCTGTCTCTTGAAGCTCTGCTTCTGCTATTTAGTATTCAAGCTTGGGCCTTCTCGCACTTGCACCCATTCTCATTACCTTACACTTAGAAGTATTGAATTTCATAAGCCATTTTTCTGACTGCTCATGGAGACTATTTAGATCATCCTGAAGTTCTCTACCATTAATTTCTTTCGTCTCTTACTTTTTTCACAATCTTTGTATCATCTGCAAACATATTCGTGAATTAATTTACAGACTCTGGTAGGTCATTTACATATACAAGGAACAAAAGTGGCCCTAAAGCTGAACCCTTCGGAACTCCACTACTAACTCTTCTCCGTTAAGACACTGAGTATCTTACTCTAACCCTCTGTTCCCCTCCATCTAAGTAATTTGATATCCATTCCAAGACATTTCCATCTCTTCTCGCCATTGCTTGCAGCTTCTTAATAAGTTTCCCGTGTGGGACCATATCAAATGACTTCTGCAAGTCCAGGAATATGCAATCTGCCCTGCCCTCTCTTTCCTGCAAGATTCGGCTTACTTCGTCATAAAATTCTAATAAGTTTTTTACTATTGATTTACCTTCTCTGAAGCCATGTTGTCTCACTGTCAAAAAGTTGAAGGACTCCAAGTGGAGAGATGTGTTTTCTTAGTAGTGTCATTACTTTGCAAACTATGTTGGTCTAGGAAACAGGTCTGTAGTTTAGAGCTGTATCCCTCCTTCCCCTATTAGAGATAGGTACCATGTTCGCTTGTTTCCAGCAGCTTGGAATCTCCCCAGATTCCAGCGACTTTTCAAATATTATACATAGTACTGCCGATGTTGATTTAGCACATTTCTTAAGTATATAAGGGGAAATATCATCAGGACCTGTTGCTTAATGAGCACCTAACTCCATCATCGCTTTCCATACCTCCCTTGCTGAAAAGATGACGTTCTCTGATACTGGCTCGCGAGCTCCTATCGCTGCTATATGAGGAGGTGGAATATTTTCTGCTGTAAATATTGACTGAAACTCCTTGTTCAATTCTCCGCAGATCTCTTCATATTTCCTCTGATAAAGCTGTGGAAAAGTTTAGGATTTTCTTTAGCCTTCCTGTTGATATCCCTTTCATAGTCTCTCTTTGCCTCTCTTATTTTACTTAGGTAATCATTTCTTGCTTTTTTGTAAGTCTACCAGGGATTTATGCCTTATCTCCTATGCATTTTCCAGCATATTTTTCTCTACTCCTTAGCTCTCTACACTCATTATTGAACCATTTCTCTCTGGCATGAATAACTCCTATTTTGGTGGAAAGTATGCAACAACCTACTATCTTCCCATATGCCTCACAAAATATATCGTAGATTTTTCGTACAGATTTGTTGTTAAATAAGGTCCTCCAGTCAATAACTGCAAGCAGCTAATTAATTTTGATGTAATTGCCTTTCGGATAGTTCCTCCTCGTGTCCTCAGTACATCTACTTTTAGGCAGAACATTTTCGATGATACACTCCATCAACAACATTACAGTGGTCACTCTTTTCAACTGGTGGTTCATATTCAAGTTTTTTAATTATCCAACACATTTTCTGTGCATACTAGATCAAGCAGCTATGAGTCATCCCCACCCCTAGCCCTCGTTGGATCCGGTACATGTTGGTGTAGGAAATTCCCTTGTGTGATTTTTTATTCTGGAAGGAAGAAGGTGGTTGTACATATGAACATATGAAGAAACTATATGCAAAAATAGACTAGATAATTAATGACTACTGTATATTTCTTCCTACATTTAGCTAAGAGTGCACAAGTCCTAGGTGCCGGTGGGAGCTCACCAAGGGCTAAATCCAATATGGGATCTGCTCTGTATGGATACAACCATGATGATCAACCTTATGTACACTCAGGTCTTGGTAAATAAGAAACAAAGTCCAGAATGTGACCTCCAATCCCAAGATGAACCTTTGCTGTTGTGGATTTTTGATCAGGTTTTCAAGAATTGGTGACAACATTTTTCAACAAATTTCTTTTATAACGACTGTGAATGGAATTTTCCCTTTATTATATTAAAAAATTAGCATGCACAACTATGTTAATCAAGAGGATGCTATACAACATATAAGCCAGGACACTACAAAGAATCAATGTACAGTACTTATAATTTTCAATAATGTTTTCATTTCAATACTTTTTGAAAACCAGAGCCTAAAACCGTAGAGAAAATTCGTAATACTGTACTTTATATATGATGACTGTTCATACAGACGTGCAATCATACCAACAACCTAAATAATATTACTAACTCAATATTTCATTTCCCTTATCAAACACATTTTTGCATCAGGATCGATATATTTCTTTATTGCAATGCCTCCTTTATTCATATATAAAATACTAAATCACTGTTTGAAATTAAGTGTTGAAATAAGTGTAAGCTTCATAATGTCATAAGTCATACGATGAGATATATCCATCATGATATGCAAAAATGTACTAATATAACCTAATATGTTATCATCTCCCTATTTCTGTATTATTGTGATTATCCCTTGTACATGATAAAAATAATCCTGAGGAGAGATCAAGACCAATGATCAAGTTTATTTTGTATGCTGTCAGTCTTACTAATAACGATTTGTTATGAAAAAAAAATATATTTTGGTTTAAGTTTGGTTTAACCCTTCAGAGTGTAAAGATTTTGAGGGCAAAAACTAACATATCATACATGAAGTATTCTAATATGACAAGCTCAATGAGATGGTCCGATGAGTTTTTAAAGAACTATATGCATGTCCGTGTATCCTACTCCTGTTCGAGTGATGAAAGAATTCGAAACATAATAATAATAATAATAATAATAATAATAATAATAATAATAATAATAATAATAATAATAATAATAATAATAATATCAATTCTGACAGCGAGATTAATGAAAAACTTGCAAAAAGAGATTGTACTCTTTAAGCTGATGTTTACAGCATAAGATCTTTTACGTAACTGGCATAAAAGATTATCAAATATAAATCAAGTAGCATCAGCCCAGTTAAACAACTGGCATTGAGTAGTCACACATTAATTACCAGTTGTTTGATTATTACAGTCAAGCACAAAGTTAAATACATTAGCCATTACAAAGAAGTCATAAGTAACTGCACCTATACAGTACTGCTGATCCACATCTTCAAGAGCCTATCTACATGAGGAACAAATATACCTGAATACTGATGGTGTAATGAGCTATTTTATATAATTTTAGATCATATTAAAGCTTTCCGTGAAGAAAATAATAATACTTATAAAGGAAGTGTATTTCACAGCACATGTAGTGGAAATGAAAACTCCCTGTGTATACTCGGCAATGAGTAGCATAAGAATCTAACTAGAAAGCTAAGTGGAGACCTCATTCAATGCTGTATCAAAATGCTAAAATAAAAACAATAAATACAAGCAAGAATTCCTGTTTTACAAGGTGGTTACAATTATTTAAAGGGCCAGTGCCTAAAATCAATAAATTCTCATCATCTAAAAAGAACTACTATATATTACGACTTAAAAGTATGATACTTTTATAAAGTAACCAGTATGAAAAGACTTACTTATTAACAAAACGTTATTTACTGTATATTCAGCCAGCCAACTGTACATCCTATTTGCTCTGTCTATGATGGAGGTTCGATATTTACTGGTAAGTTGTAGACACTTAACCCATCTTGAAAACTTTGTCTGCTAGTAAGTATCTTGCAAGTTTAAGTGACGTTTATTCGCATTATTAGCAATATCCAATAAACTTGAATTCCATTACTTTGAGTAATGAAGATTACTTGCAAGATTCAGTGACATATACCAGCAATACCTAACAAACCTGAATTACATTACTTTGAGAAGATTCAGCGAAATTTATTAGAAATATCTACTCAAGTAGAATTCCATTACTTTGAGAAGTGAAGATTGATATCATAATTATATGGCAGTCTTTCAAACAATTATCATAATTAGATGGCAGTCTTTCAAGCAATTTCAAATAAATTAATTGTAAACAAACACAAAGTACCAAAAGAACGAGGTATGAGCAAGTTAAAAAGGTCGCTTGATGCCTTTCGAAAAACACACATGAAAGAGAACATCCTGCTCCAAAGAAAACTTGATAAATTATGAAAAGAGTTGGCAATAGTATTAATGTCCATTGTACTCAAGGTCTAAAATACAGTACTGTAGCAGCAATTATATAACACATTCATTTTGCACTCTTCAAAACTTTATGAACCTTTCTAAACCATAGGGTAACAAATAGCTGATGTTCAAACGAAATAAAAAAAGTTTCTTAAATTCGCGTGCTGACATAGCTTTATATGCAATATATATTGAGATATATACTGTATACATACTGCATATCCGGCAAAAAAAAATACTATTAAAGATCTAAATGATAAAAGAACAAATGTAATAAATTTCTGAAAGAGAAATGAGGGTATCAAAAAAACTAGTGAGAAAAATCTTCAATCACTCATAAGTTTATTAAAGAGGTGTATCAGCCTCTTCCGAGAGATATATGATATCTACAAAAGAAAAAAACAGCCATCTGTATTTGGACTTGCTACAAATATCAACAATCATAATAATGAGAATAATGCTCCAATAAGGCTATTAAATTAGCCTGTATGGCAAGATCCATTTCCAAAGCATAAGTTAAAATACTGGTGAGAGCTGTATACTGATTTTCTATGTGGTTGCAAAATAAGAAATAAATATCACAAGTACAGTACAGGCTCTTATAGACTGGGTCTTCTTCCAAGGGATAGGTTTCCACGGATAAGGAGGTCATAGTACCTATTCAGACTGCATATCATCTTAGTTCGTATTTATATTTTTAAACAGTAAATAGAGAGAGAAAAGTGCTACGATATTATAGGTCCATACATTTACTTTCCAACAACTGCATATGACATTTTCTTCAACAATATCCCAAAAACATGTATCCTTTTCAATCAAATTAATGGCACCAGTGAACGGCATGAAACCCCTAAAGAACAGTGTTTAATATTACAACAAAGTATTTTCTCTGGGATACGTGACTCTTTATGCAAAATCGTAATGCGGATTCTAAGAAAAAACACAAGAAAAGTAATAATACTGCAGTCCATTAACAGTACAAGGTCTTATACTTATTCACAGCAGTAAATATGATAACTCAAATGACTTAGAACACTTACTCAGCCTGTGTTTAAAGCAACAGCAGTAGCATTCTAGATCAAGTATCATAGAAGATGAAAAGAAGTAAAACATATCATGAACATGGCATAACAAGCACTGCAAACATAAGTGCTCAAGGTCAAAATTACCATATGAGACAATAGTTAAAATCTATAACATATTCAGTTTTAATGCAATCAAAGAAAAGTTAACACAATATGCTAGCATATGAAAACTAAATAAAATCAACACAATGCTAACTTTAGTTCTACATAAGATGCGATACAAGATGTTACTTGATCGAAAAATACCAATAAACAAGCACAAGTAATGCAGAAAGAGCATAAAATAAATTCCAGATCTAATATCTGAAATATATATATCAACGTACACATGGTAACATAATTTCTCAAAATATCCTTACCAATCTCACAAGCATTGGAAACTTTAATAAGGAAACTACAATTTCAGAGGGTAGTCTGACCTGCTTAGAGGAGAGGCAACAAGTGAAGGAAAAAGTAGACACGAAGCTTTACAAAACACTGAATTAAATTTCCCTAAATGCTGCATATTTTACACTTGTACTTATTGGTAATTCAACCATGAATGAACATACTAATTTACAAAGGAACCAAATATTTTTCTAACAGTTACGAAAACTGCATAAGTAAGTTTACGTAAAAGCAATTTAAAGTATAATTTCACTCGAGAGTAAAATTAAGTCTGAGAAATGTAATGTTGAATAAATATTCTTATATAAGAATACTACTTCATTTAGGTCCACACAGTGAAAAAACAAGAAGCAATCCACAACTTAAACAGAGTAGGTATGCAAATACTTGTAAAAGAAATATTTAGTTTCAATGATTCACAGAGTGAAAACCATTTTAATAATTCACAATGTGGAAAAAAAAGTTTAAAGATTTACATTACAAGGCCTCTTCTTGATCATTATGTCTTTGACGTTAAAAATGACCTTGGGTTTCTCACCAGTGTAAGGAGTATTATTGAAACAAAATCTTTTGAATGCTTCCACGTCTCTCTCAGTTTCATCAAGCTCTCCTTCCAGATTATCCTTAGGGGTGAAGACACTGTCAATGGTAGTCATGTCCTCTAAGTGGCCTTTTTTACCCTTTTTACTCTTTTTCTTTTTACACGTCTTCTTGTCCTCCTCCATGTAATGATCCTGGGAGCAGTCACTAGACACTGAGCCATTATATGCCGAATGGGTCATCTTAGCCAGTGTAGTGGCATTGGCTTTAAGATATTGAGCATATCGAGCTTCGTGAGCTATTCCCTGAGGGGCGTATCCGATACTGCTCCCGTAATTCCCAACTCCATTATTAGTGGTTGTGAGATCAGTAGCAAGCATCTGTTGTTGAATAGCTTGCTTTTTCTGCTGCGATGACTGTTGTAGTGGTTGATTTGTAGAATGTCTTTGATTTTGCTGTACCACTGGATGATTTTCCTGTAGCTGTCTCTGCTGAAGGTGTGTTTGCTTATGATGCTGAGATTTTTGCTTTGGCTGCTGATTATTTTGTTTATGCTGCTGAGTCTGCTGGTTAGCTTTCTGTTGAGACGATGGCTGTGACTTTGGCTGCTGTTTTTGCTTCTGTTGTTGTTGAGGTTGCAACTTTTGCTGATGTGAAAGTGATACTTGTTTCTGCTGTTGCTGTTTTAGCTGTTGTTGCTGTTGCTGCTGTTGCTTAAGCTTACTCGACTGGTTAGAAGCTGTTGAGTTTTTCCTTTGCTGGTTAGAAATATTTTGAAGACTATTATCTTTACCATGCTTGTTGTTCTTACCATTTTCTTTTCCACTTTCCAGAGATTGTTTGTGTTTTTGATTTTCAACTTTAGTTTGAGCCTGCTTTCCTGTCTTTGTTCCAGCTGTAGTCTGCTTGTTAGTCTGAGCAGGGGGTGGCTTCATATTTTCTTTTGGCTTTGAGGTCTTCTTTGTCTGTCCCTTACACTGACTTTGCGAGGATTTGCCATCGTCTTTCTTGCCGGACTTACCACTAGCTATGTTGTACATCTGATCCATCAAATCATCTTCCTCTCTCTGTTTTTGTTTTGCTTTTTCTTTTTCTTCTTGTAAGGATCTCTTCATTTTCCTGAATTTTTTCTTCTGAGTCATGTTCAGGGTAGAAGGATCAATGACACCTTTGACAGCGAGTAAAACTTTTTCATCTGACGTCATTTCCCGATTGAGAGACATATTGGGGGAAGAATTCATGCCAAGGTAGCTGTTATTTGTGTCCACTACAATGACATTATCCTTATCGGGATAATTACCGTCTATAGCGCTATTCCAACTTAAGCTGTTTCTTTGTTTCTTGCCTCCACCATTTGCTTTGGGTATTGGTATACCGGGTGTCATCTGCATAGGATACCCTTGAACAATAGGACTTGGATACACATTGGGGTTAGGTAGGAAAGGTTGAGAGAAGGCACCACCCATGTTGTTAGAGATAGTTACCATACCAGGCTGTCCGGCGACTTTATTAATAGTTACGCCTGGGGGCAAATTGTAAGATTGAGCCACGTCGTCTCCGTCATACACAACAGCTGATACGCTGTCAGAGTTATTTTTATTTTTCGATTTGTTACTCTTACTATTACTAACCACGCTAACATTAGATACTGTGGAATTAGATCCTTTACTATTTTTCTTTTTTTCTTTCTTCTTCGTTTTGCCATTTTGCTGTTGCTGCTGCTGCTTTATTAGAGCTTTCTCTTGACGTTGAAGTTGAAGTTGCTTCTGCCGGATCTGCTCTTGTTGCTGCCGGAGCAATTCCTGCTGCTTTTGTAATTCTAGATGCTTCATACGACTTTTTTCTTGTTCTTCTATTTGCTCTCTTATTTTTCGCTGCCGCTGCCTTTCTTTCTTCATCTTCTTCTTGTACTTCTTTACCTCTTCTGGGGTCAATCCCTCTGGTATTGGTGGCTCTTCAAGAGGCGGTGGCTTAGGTTCACTGCGTTGTTGTTGTTGTTGTTGACGAGCACTTCCACCTCCCTTGCCACCTCCTCTCTTGCCTCCTTGGTTATTCTGACCACCATTACCTGACACAGCTGCAAAAAATACGAAAAAGAATACAGAAATGCACACACTTCTCATGAATATATACTGTTAGGAATTGAAATCACATTGCTTGATAGCTCTAAACAAGAATAAATACAAAGCAACAAATATACCACTAATCATCATTTGCTCACAGCAATCCCAAATCCAAGCAGAGATACAAAACAGTGAAAGTAATTCAAAACAAACCTTGTCCATTCACTAGTTTGAAGAGAACTTTGTCTTTATCTGGCTGTTCTCCTTTCAGCGTAATGGTGACTGTAGGTTCAGCATTGTTTGGATCCATTACTCTCCTGATAGTGACCATTTGCGATCCCTTCTCCTTTTCTTTACCCATGCCCTCCATACCCTTTAAGATGTTACTCAAACCAGTGTAATTACCACTTGATGGAGGGTCTGTTATGGGATCCTGCGTATTTCCAGACTTGAAATCTTTGCTTGCCGGTGCTACTGCGCTCCTTCCTCTCTGAGTAGATGGCTGGCTTTGATGGTGTGAAGGTCTAGACGGTTGCAATATGGTTCTGGATGACGGTGGTGTTGCTGCCGTGGAATTCTGCAGAAAGTAACAGGTGTACATGGGGGTTAATAAACTGGCAAGGATTATCCTTTTTAGCTATCCATTATCTAAACTATACACATTTCATATGACAATAATGTTATGCTGCAAATAATATGCTTACCGTTTTTACATATCATATAAAATTTCTTAAGTCCTATATTTCATCTTACCACATGAACTAAAACCAGATTCTATCAAAACATATCAAGGGATTTGAAGCTTTATCCCAGGTGGAGAAAGAGAAAGAATTTTGCTCTCATATTCCCTGTGTTGTAAGAGCCAATTAAAAGGGTCTGGGGAGCGAAGAAGCTGGAAATCACATCCTCCAAGAAATTAATTTTTCCTACCACAGAACAGCTAAAAACTGGAATACGGATTGGCAATGGTTTGATGAAAACTAATTGCCTCCCTGTTGTTGTTTAGTTGTGGATATCCCATCTGTTCCAGTAAAAATGTGGCATCATGTTAAAAACGAATAAGTTTTGGGGTATGTTGAAGTCCAGTAAAAAAAAATACAATTTTTGATAACATGCTGGCTTCAGCAGGTTATGGGATCTCATTTTGAAAAAAGACAAAAAGGCTTGCAGAATTTCAAACAAAAATTGATAACCTAATAGATGCTTATGTTATGATGTGGGAGAATTTTAACCGAATGAAGAGATGAGCATTTACTGCCTCCTACAAGTTATTCTCATTTGTTCAGTGTTTTTTCTTTTCTTTTCCAGGAACAAGGGACAAGTACACCACCTTTGTATACCCATATATATTGCAAAAGTTGATTAAAATGGGATGGAGAAAAAACTGGAATTTCCCCTTGGTAAGTTCTTCCCACAAGGACTCAATGCAATTGATGGAATTCTGGCAAAAACAATTCCTACCATAAACTCTTGTAGTTAAGTCTTTTAAGTTGCATATTTGTGGAAAGTGTGCAAGTAAAAATGAGGGGAGTAACAAGTTTTTTGAGAAGAGAGATGGATGTGTTAACATCGAATGAAACAAAGGCAAATAGACGTGTGCTTTATCTTGAAGGGTTACGAGACTCTACATCTAAAAGAATGAACAATACTGGAATACTTAATTATTATACAATCTAGCATTTTTTCTCTGTAAATATTGCCATGATTTTTTTATTCAGGCTTACTGCCAATATCTCCCTTCCATATTCCTCAGCATCTACTTGTAGGAATGAGAGTGGAGAGAAAATTATATAAATGTGTACTGAGAGAAAGAAATTGACTGATAATACTGTATTTAAAAAGAACGATGTGCATAAGTATAAATGGGTCAGAGTAGATAATGGCAGAGTAGTTGACAGAGCATTAATGGATTATGTTGTGGTGGACTGGAAGGTGATTGGAAGAGTATTGGATGAGAATGTACTGAAAGGTGCTAGTGTTGGAATAGCCGACCATTATATTGTGTAGAGTGAGAGAAAAGTGGAGAAAGAGGAAAATCGAGAGGAAGAGAGGTGCTTAAAGTAAGTGAACTGAATAAGAAATAGAAAAACTGCAAGCAAAAGACTAGTGCAAGGAGTGTCTGGATAGTAGTGAAAGAGAAAGCAGAGGAGGGAGTGGAAGAAAAATGGGGTTGTTTCAAGGAGGAACTTAAGAAGTGTGCAGAGGCAATGTGTGGAAGGAGACTAACAGGTGGCAATAACAGAAAAGGTAGTGAATGGTGGAATGAGCAGGTGAGTGCACCAGTGGCTGAATATAAGATGGCATTTTAGGTATGGTTGCAGGTAGGTAATGTAGAGGCATAAGAACGGTATAATGCAAAGACGAGGTTAGTGAAGTGCATGGTGAGGGAGGCAAGGAGAGAATAGAGAGAAGCAGATGTAAGGTAGAGTAGATGCTTGTCTGAGAATTCTGAAAGTAATACAAAGATGTTTTGGAAGGAAGTGAAAAGAGTGAGGAAAGGTTAGTTTGGTAGGGAGGAGAGGGTAAAAGAGCAGATGAGCAATTGTTAATAGATGAAATAAAGGTGAGAAGGAGATGGCTTGAGTATTTCAAGGAACTGCTCTACGAGAAAGATGATAGAGGCAAAAATTGTGACTGTGGAAAATGAATGGAGAAGGCCAAAGTCAGGTGATGAGAATGATAGAGAAATAACAAAAGAAGAGGTACATTTGGCATTGAGAGCAATGAAAGCAGGAATGGATGGGTGTTATGTTGAATGGATGGTTAGGTTGATGAATATGTGTTTCAGAAAGGGGAGGGTCCCAGTTGATTGGATGAGTGGACGTGTACTTCCACTTTATAAAGGGAAAGGAGATTGTTTATAAATTTTAGAAAAATTAGTTTATTGAATGTAGTTGGAATGGTATATAGAAGTGTTTATCAAGAAAATTAAGAAAGGTAGTGGGAGAACAGTGAGTTCAGGAGAGGAAGAGGATGTGTGGATCAGGTGTCTTTGGTATGACAGGCGTGCGAGACGTTCTTGGAGAAAGGTGGGGACACTTTTTTGGGCTTTATGGATTTAGAGAAAGTGTATGACAGAGTTGAGAGAGAGGCATTGTGGAGTGTGTTGCGAATGTATGGGATAAGTGGAAATTTGTTGAATGCGGTCAAGAGTTTTTATAAGAATAGTAGATCATGTGTGAGTCGAGATTGGTATGAGTGACTGGCTTGAGGTGAATGTAAGGTTACCTCAAGGTTGTGTAATGTCGCCATGGTATAATGTGTATAAAGATGGAATGGTAATGAGAGAGAATGAAGGAGTATTAGACAGAGGCTTGGAACTAGTGGCTGAGAGTGGAAGGTTGTGGAAACTGAATCAATTGCTATTCGCGAATTATACTGTACTGGTGGCTGATACTAAGACTGAACTGAATCATTTGGTGACTGGGTTTGTTAGGGTGTGTGAAAGAAGGCATTTGCAAGTGAATATTGGTAAAAGTAAGTCAAGAGATGCACGAGAGGTATTAATGTTGGCAGATTGAATCTAGGAGTGTATGGGGAGTTGTTTGAAGAAGTTGAGAGTTTCAATCTTGGGTAGTATGTATAAAGGAGAGGACGAGTGGATGCAGAGGTAAGTTAAAGAGTGAAGGAAGCTAGTAAATGTCTAAGTGGGTTGAAAAGTGTAATGAGAATTCGGTATTTGGGAATGAATGCAAAGAGAAGGATATATGAAGGTGTGATTGAGCTGACAGCATTGTATGGAGCAGAGACTTGGAATGCAAGAGAGGATGAAAGAAACAAGTTTAATGTATTGGAGATGAGGTGTTTGAGCAGTATGACTGGTATATCTAGAATAGATAGAGTAAGAAATGAAGACGTCAGGCAGAAAACGGGTGTTGAAAGGAAGCTGTCGTATAGGTTAGATCAGAGACTACCGAGTAGGTTTGGACACATGGAAGGATGAGTGATGAACGAAGAGGGAAGAGTGCAGTGCGGAAGTGACTGGATTTAGGCCAAGAGGAAAAGTTAGAATGAGATGGATGGATGGCATGAAAAGGGCAGTGAATGCATGTGGAATGTCAATGGAGCAGGGGAGAGAGCATGCAAGAGATAGGAATGAGTGGAGGAAGATTGTGTATAGGTGACAAGGGCCAAAGGACTTTTTCTCGCTAGCTCAGTGAACTGTGAAGGTCTGGTGTGAGGGGAGTTGCCATGTGATGAAGCAAAGGGGGTAAACCAGCTGCAACTGTTGGGCCGCATAGTAGAATATCCTTCCCTGCCTACCTTGTGGGTAACCCAAGCAAGGTTGAAGGGGGAGAAATATGGCAACCCTTTATCCCTAAGGAGCTAAGAAGAGTTCCTGAGGTATGCTTGGATTGTGATGAAAGCATGTTTCTTGGCTCAGCCACCCCTCTTACATGGGGGAATGAGGCCATGTATATGTATGTATATTCTCCAGTGTCCTCATTCAAGAAAAGTGATAAAAAATGATGGCTATGCACTGTTTGTCTTCTGTAACAATGTGTATAAGACTAACAATGATATCACACATCTACATTTGTCTAATTTATGTACCAAGTATGATGCATGAGGAATCCTCGGTATGCACAGCAAGGTCTAGGATAGATTACTCCAGTCCTTGAATGTTAACATCTCATAGTGTCTACTCAATATGCCATGTATGACATAAAAGGGCTGGATCCAGATTTCAGTTAGCACACGAGTAAAGAGCTATTTGAAAAGGAATGTTGTTAAGAAAAAATAAGAAAGATATGTCCTTTATAAAGTTAAAGTTAGAGTTTGCCGGAGTTTCTGTTCCGATATCCATCTGAGATGCTCCTCAGAACGCCAGCCGAGGCAAGCCCCAACCCCCCCACTGTGGTGCCCATCCACAGCAAGTAACCTTCCCAGTAAACAGCTTAAACTCTCGGTCCTGAGCGGGAACCGATCTGTCGACCTCACGAATGCGAGGCCAGCGCGTTACCACTGTACTACTGGGATTAATCAAAAAAGATTGAGAACTTCAAGTGAGTGTAATCACCATATAAAAAATTACGATGTTCAGAGCTCAAAATAAAGAAAATGATGCACAGCAATTACAATAAGGACATCATATGTATTATTCATACACAAGAGGCTTTATCCATGCATACCTGTGGAGATGCAGGTGTACGAGGCGTCTGCTGCCCAGGTCTTACAACAGTAATTGTCACATCTGGGGCTCTTCGCCTCAGTTCTGCTAAAGGCCCATCTTCTACATCATCTGCATCGCAATGCTTATCATCATAGTCATCATATCCTTCCTCTTCCTCTTCTCTTCTCATTGCCATCTTTTAACATAACCAAATTATTAATCATTTCTGTATTAGCAATTAACAAATTTGCAGTTTTGATAAAATTAGGTTTATAATTTATATCTTCAAACTATTACTCCAATTTTATCATTTTCAAATTTCAAAAAATTGAAAGACTTACACATATTAAAAACTACTAGCATGGTACACAAAAAGAAGATAAAAAGCAAACCCATGTACAAAGAATCATTAAAAAAAATTCAAGAGTCAATTCTGAGCTCTTGCAGCAGTAGAGAAATGTAGCAGTTGATATACAGCCCACAGATATAAAAATAACTCACCCTTTTTAGTTTTTGTCGTGCCTTTTTTGCAGCCTTTTTAGCATGCTTAGCTTCGTCTACTTGATTGCCTTCTATAAAATCTAAGATTTCATTTATGTTTTGACCTCCTAATGGGGTGTTTGCATCTTTCGAAGTAGGAACACTTGTACAAAGTGTAGGAACTTCAGACACAGCTGTTGATGAATGGGTTGAGGGAGTGGACATACCAGAAGTTGCACTTCGCGCCTTCTTTTTCCTTGACAGTATTTGCAAAAGTCTATCCCTCCTATCACTATACTTCTGCCGACCTCCATCCTGTAATGTGGAAGCACTTCTTTATTAAGGAGCAAAATAATATTTACAAACAAAAGCTGTAAGCCCCCTTATATGGGGGGGCCAGGTAAAAGCTTAGTTCCATTCACTAGAGGACTTACTACTTCACATCTCATGCCTCGGGATGAAGAATTGCCACAATGCCCCCCTTCACCCACCATATTGCCTGTGTTGCACATAATATAAGAAAGGCACAGCACACCTGCACAAATACCTAAAAACTTTAGAAGATTTACTCCCACTGCTTCATCTGGCAGGAACACTTCCCACACCCAGTTGTCCCAGTCTGCAGGATTGAGAAGGTTAGAAGTTCGCTTTGTTAACTCCATCTGCGCTCTACACCTCATATGCTAATTATTTTCTCTCTGCAATCATACCTTACAGGGCTGTTCCTTTTACCTTCACCTATTCCTTTCTTTCTATATATATTCATGGTCTTTTTAACAGGTGGCAATTCAGGCCAAATACCCCCTGAATACCTGTTAAAAATGACCAAAACTCCCTATAAACAACCCCATAAAGTCGATTAAACAATAAACGTCATTTGATAGCTCAACTATTTAAACACTTTAATTAATAGACAGCATACATTTTAATTGATGCTAATCTAAAGAAACACAAAAAGCACATGAGCAGCACCTTTTGACACGAGGTAATATATGTTTCTTATCTTGAATGCTTGTCTATGCCAGTCTGACTCAAGGAACGGCTATAGCAAAGTTTTTCACGCTTTGCATCGTTCAATCATAGGCAATTATTCTTTCACATTATAATATGCCACTTAGTAGCACCAGATTAAGCAGTATGAATTTTCTTAGAAAACACGATGACTCACAAAGCCATTCATGTTACAAACGAGACAGTGCAATAGCTTTTGCACATGCACGACATTTTATAGGCTGGCACACATAAGCACCAAAACTTTAAATTTTTTTGGTAATTTTTTCAGTCATGTATACTAATGTACAGCACATATAATACACAACATTTTGAATATTTCTAAGCCTCAAAATTATCTTATACATAATTTTTTATATTCTAGCATTTACATTTACGATTTTCTGCATTTTTTAAAATCTTTTTAGGTAATTTTTTGTTAATGTTACAATGTACACAACATACTGTACAAAATAATACCTAAATGTTTAAACTTTAGAATTTATTTTATTCATTATCTTATACATTTTAGCATTCATTTTTATGTAATTTTGTACTTTATCATTTTAGGTGATTTTAAATGCATGTTATATATGTACAGTACATATTATGCACAATATCTTTAAACATTTTACGCATTAAAACAGTTTTATATATTATTTTATACACATGCTTTCTCTTTTCTATTTCTTTGGTGATTTTTTACACACGTTACAGGAACACAGCACATACTAAACTTACTTTACAAATATTTGAGCATTAAAATGACTTATACATTATTTTGTGCATTATTAGCATTTATCTTTTTGTAATTTTGAACTTCATTTTTTTATGTGAGTTTTTACAAACATTACAAATCTACAGCCACACACTATACATGTTACTTTCAAAATTTTAAAATTTAATTTTTTTTTTATATACATTATTATATATATATTTCAACATCTAATTTTAAAGATTCTTTTTTATGGTTTTTACGATAATTTTTCATTTGTACTGTATATGTTTTACATTTATTTGCAGATCGTTGTGAGCTTGCATAAGCTAACTAGTCAAAATTTCACTTTCTATTCCTTTTAACATGAACCTTGACAGCTGACTCAAACCGAACTTCATCGTAAGTCGGAAAACACCTAAATTCAAACCTAGGTTCCCCACCAATATAAAAAAATAGAAAAATAGAAAAATAACTAAGTTCTTAATCTAAGACATAAAAATAGTAAAACTACACTATACAGTATTGCTTACTTTTACTACTGTGGTTGGCTTGCATCTGGATGACTGGATACCTTCAGCGCCAATATCCAACTTACGGTCAAACGGCTCAACACCAGCAAAAGAACAAGTGGGCAATGCTTTTTCTTTCCTCCTCCTTTCCCATTTTCACAACATTAAACAATCTATTTGCTCTCTCCTGAATCAATAGAAGGCTCACAGGGATGTGTCGTCAATACTTGTCATCCAGCCAAAGCACTTAAAACACATTAATGATAAAAGTCTGTATCCACAGCTAATAAGCATAAATAATATGGCAGACGAGAGGCTGGGAAGCAAAGCTTTTACAACATCGCTTCTCTTCAAAATGCGTTTTTATTGTTATGTTCTATTGGTTTCTCTCTTTCTCTAAACATTATATTTGGTAATTTTGTAAATAAATTAAATCTTATTCCTTCAAACAACCAAATACATATATAATTAAGTAAATAAAATCATTAACTTCATATATATGCATACAACAATTACGTGTGACTATTCTTCTGCCAACCTCGAGAACTTTTACGTATAAAGATTGTATTCACTGGTATGTATTTGGAAATTTTGTAAATAAATCAAGTTTAATTCCGTCAAATAGCCAAATATATAAATAAAAAATAAAACCATTAACTTGATACAGTATATAAGTATACAACAATGCCGTGCGACCATTCTTCTGCTAATCTACACAAACTTTTTCGTATAAAGATCGTATTTACGGTTATGTATTTGCTAATTTTGTGAATAGAGTCTAATTCCTTCAAATCCCCAAATACATGAAACAAATAAGTAAATATAACCATAAACTTGATACATAGTATATACGTATATTGTACAACAATGCTGTGTGATTATTCTTCTACCAACCTCAACAAACTTTTTCGCATAACGATCATATTTATGGCTATGTACAGTATATGGAAATTTTATACATAAATTAAATCTAATTTCTTCAAATAACCAAATACATAAACAAACTGATAAACAATATCATTAACTTGATACAGTATACAGTATTTGTATAAAACAATGCCGTGTGCCTATTCTTCTGCCAACCTCAACAAATTTTCTGATATATAGATTGTATCTACGGCTATGTATCGGGTAATTTTCAATATAAATTAAATCTAATTCCTTCAAATAACCAAATACATGAATATATAAAGCCTTTAACTTGATATATACATACAGAACAGTACTGCTACGTGTATATTCGTCTACCAGGATCACAAACTGTTCAGAGCACAAGGTTTGAATTTACCGCACAAGCCAGTTATGTCGAAAAATTTATCTATTAATAGTCTATTATTTATTTACTGGCCTCTGATGTAACGGCGGAGTGACTTAACTTGAAATGACAAAATAGGGACCCTCCTGTATTCGCAAAATAAAATGCATCCACATCAGGACCAGAAATTCTCTCCTGATGATGGACTAAAATGGAAAAAACTTAAATACGCTTATTTTCCTTTTAAATGCAGACTACATAAAAGAAGAAATATGTTGATAGAATATTCAATTCACCTTTAAAAGCTCTAGTACTAAAGTTTCCATTAGCTCTCAATTAAACATCAAAATTACTATCCTTTGGCATATATTATTAAAGCTTTATCATCAGTCATAAATGCTTCATCTCTACTTACACAATACTCCAAGTTTCCTATTATACACATAATGTTCAAAAACAATTCACATCATTCTTAATTCATCCAACTTCAAATAAAAGATACTTAAGATCTCTAACTCCAGATTTGTTAATGATCAAAAAGTATTATATATCATTTAGTTGGGTGCTTAACTATCCCACCACTATAAAAAGTATAGACAAGGTAATTTTTGTTCAAAAAATATATTAAAACATATTAAAACATAACATATAATACCTGCTTATGATGTAACATATGACAGTAACAGCAATCACAATGAGGGTCTTGGTGTGCAGAGGACACAGTGGCTGAAGAATCACTCTCATCACCACTGCTCCATTCATCACCCCCACTAGTGTCGCTATCACCCATACCTTTCAGATAAAAGTTTCCAAGGTGAAAATTAACATTAAGACATTTACTGAATATGGCAGTATAGAATTTTTATGTGGCGAGTAAAAAATAGTGAAATATTCATCACAAGCTATGTGAATTAATGACGTTCCTTGCAAATTCCTAAGAACAAAAAATACACTGTAATGGTGACTGCTGACTATGACAAAAGTTACATACATTTTTTTAACAAATATATCCTTTTTTGAAAATCAGAATTCAACATACATAGAATTTCATTACAGTATACCATAAATATATTCTGTATAATTTTACATGATAAAGATTGATGCATATACTTCATCCCGATTTTAGATTTAAAATATAAATACTGAACGTGGGGGAGGGGCAAGAATATCTTGCTCATATTCCTTTCGTGTCATAGAAGTTGAACTACAGGGTTAGGGTAAAGATGGCCAGGTAATGTAATTCCATCCTCAGTGAAATTGAATTTTTCCTTGTCAAAGAATAGCTACAGGAAGAGGTAAGGATGGGCAGGGTATCTAGAAGCACTGCTGCTGCTTCCCCCTTGTTTATTCAGTTGTGGCAGCCCTACTGGCTTCAGCAGAATGTGGCATCAAGTTGTAAAAAAAAGTACAGAACTACTGCAAATAATTCATACTTTCCCGACTGCTTGACTGCTCTGCCTGATCCAACCGCTGTTGTGTTATACAATCATCAAGGCCATTTAAACAAGTACCTGTAAAACATATTTTTTTCGTAAAATGGTTAAGCAATGATCATTGACAACATAGTACAAAGGTAAACTAATCCAAGATTGAGGATAAATATGAAGATAAAACAGATGCTCACTGAATGGTACCCTCTGTGTAATTCAGCAGGTTAAATAAGTAGCCTACAAGAGCTGATATGCAAGATCATGTGTAAGCATTTTTCAACTCTTGAAAATACATAATTACAAAAAGGGCAAGCATGTGAGCCATTCTGTGCCTTTAACTATATAAAATAAAAGTTGAGTGATGAAATGTATATGTTAATCAGACTTGCTTCATATCTTTAAAGTCAATATTTCCCAAGGTATGATCCATTATAATCAGAAGTAATATAGCAATCTCAAACATGTTCCTGTCGGCCAAGCAATAATCCCCAGCACTTTGGTCAGTAAATAAAAAAAGATAAGTATCAGTTGAACCATAAAATTACATTAAAAGAAAAGAAGTAAATGCGAATACCAACAAAACAGGCGTGATTAACATAAGAAATTAAAAAAATAAAAACTTTTCTATGAAAACTTACTTAAGAATCTGAATGTATAAGATTTACATTACACTTTCAATATTTTTTTCAATTGCAATATTATATTAATATAGAGCAAGGCTCAGCTTCATATAAAGAATTAAGATGTATTGAAATATTGTTAGAAAAGAATATATGGCAAATTACATCGCAAATGTGTGTGTAAAAGGAGCCTCCTTTCTGTTTTGTCAGCTTAAATTTATAAAAAAAAAAAAAAATCATAACCTTCATATTCTAACCACCAATATAATCTGTAAGTGTGACAAAATAATACATGACCCAATACAACATGTTTGATTAGTCGAGGGATTACTGTACAGGATGTATATGAAAATTCACTGGCCTATAACTGTGCAAGTTGTAATATGTGGCAAGATCTTATTTCCAAACTTATCAGAAAAATTAAAAAAAAATAAAAATTTAAACTTAAAACACTGAACAGTTACAAAGTCAAGGTAAAATGTTTAAAAACTCCCAAACTAAAGACTTATACATGGTCTTACACTAATACTAGACAGCCAATGTAAACACTGCAACCCGACATACCACTATTACATACAGACTGATAAAGCAGATTAAGATAAAATCTACAACTTCATCCAGGAATCAAAAATATACTAAAGAACATAAGATATCTAACCTTTCTGCACGGGCGCCGTTGCATGCGTATGATGAGCACGCGTGTGCGTGATGACGCTCGTTGTGTTGGTGGCAGAACAGCATCTGATCGAAGAGGAGGGCACTTCCAAAGATGATGGTGAACAACAGGCATCAACAACAGGGGTATTACTTCTGCTAGTCGATGACAGAGGAACTTTATGGCCTGTGTTGGACACAGGATGATGAAGAGCAAAGGTGGTCGAGGAGGCCTGGGAGCTGGGATGTAAAGTAGTGAGTGCGCGTGCAGTAGTACGGGAGTCAGGCACGTATGGTATAGAGGGATCAACCATAGTATGTGTGTATGACGGTCGAGAAGAGCTGATGTGCATGGTTTCAACGCCACTTACTAGATTTGACGGATCGCCCCTTTCAAAGAGAAATGATTGTTAATGAGATTATTGAAAAACACTGAGGTTGTATGTCACAGATATCAACGAAATTTTAATATACATACAAAATACATAAGAACTGTTTAAAAAACTAAAAATTTATATTTGCTTCAGTTGACAGGAACAGATCAAGAACTGAACACTTGAAACTCTAAACACAAGAGGTATCTACATCTCTAATGCAAATCAGGGATTTAAAGAGTGTACACATGGTAAAAGAAGATTTTATTGCTGGACTCATTTTTAATTATTAATTTAAACAGATCTTTTTACGAGTACTGTATATGTTATACTATCTGGAAGATGATGATTAACACGTAAGTAGGCAGAGAATACACAAATACTATCAGGAAAATTATTGTATTCAAGTGTGATAAAGCACATGGTAGTATTCTCGAATTTGAAATGAGCATATGTAGCAAAACTTTAAGGCTACTGCAGGGGTTTCTCAAGCACAACTGATTTCAAACTTAAATGGTTTGATATGACAACCCAAAAAAATCAAAGTCATTTCAGAAAAAATATATTGACTCACTTCCCTATATGTGCAAACATTCACTCAGTCCCACTTATGCTTATCGATTATATTGCTTGGGATTTGAAGTGCTATATAAATATTCTATTTTTCAATAGTGTAAACGGTTGAGTGTGGAAAGTGAACAGGATTACTTATTTGAAGCTATACAATGAAGGAATTCAACGACTACATACTGATAATGTGGAAGTACACCATCTGATGGCGGGAGTATAGGATGAGAACCTGGTGGCGTCAGAGCATCGCCATATACTAGCTCCCATTCACGCATCAGTTGCTCTGTCAACAGATCACTTCCCTGGAAAAGAATACAATATTTCAGATATATCATACAATCAAAGCACATTAAGAAAGTATGACTCACAATTCAGAGTAACACTTATGCACATTACAAGTAGATTACTAACATCATTTTAAATTACAATCTTATCGGAACATAAGGTAAGGCAATTTTTTATGATCTTTGCATTAGCTGTAATGCTAAAGATTTATCATTCAACTTCTGTATTTTTCTAGGGACGAAAACTGCCTGAGCATAAGTACAGATCATGTTTATCATAGTATGTAAGTTATTTAAGTGCTTAGAAAGTTTATTAACACCCTTAACCATCCCTACAAAAAAGAGAATTCTGTTTGCCCTGCATGTTGTAAGAGCTGAATAAAAGAGATTGTGAAGCATAGGGCTGGAAATCTCAACCTCCTTGAAACTTCTTTTTCTAACAAAAGAATAAGTGACAGTGGAGGTGAGGACAGGTAATGTAAGATGAAGCCCTAAAGCCTTTCCCAATGGTTTAGTTGTGGCCATCCAGCTGGTTTGGGTCCAGTGAAATATGGTACATATTGTACATATTTAAGGTACTATCCGAGTAACAGAGAACACTTACTAAGTAGGGATTGGTGGTAATAGGCGGCTTGGTAGTTGGAGGAGGAGGAACTGGACCCATATCCTCCCGAGATTGACCTGCCCCTACTATATCACTCCCCGGAGGTGTGCTGTGTATGTGCGGATACAGCGATAGCTGAGGCTGAGCGAGTGGAGGAAGAGAGTTTCCAGATGTCGTGGGAAGAACAGGTTCCTCTGTTGACTATAGACAAGCAAAGAGAAAAAAATGTAAAAAAAGATTTATTTATTATTTTATAGAACAATGAATTAAGATACTTTCTCTTTACACTTGGTGCCTTTTCCCGCAGCAGTCTACAAAGTAGCCAAAAGCTAGGCAGAAAAACAATAAAGCAAAATGAAAGCATAATCTTTCACATACTTATTCTTGAATACACTCACTCACTGCATAGTGAAAAAACCCAACATCCAATCCAAGGCTCATGTTTCCCTAAAATACCCAACATCCAGGCTTGGTGAAGTTCAATGAAGTCATGTCTTAATTAAGACGGAATCACACACAAATAGCCTCAGAATTAGTTAACAAGTGATACAGTATACACAAAATAATTCATTAGCAACATTGAAAAAATTATATTTACGTCTACTTTAAGTAGAAAAATTGCTATTTGTTACCTTGCTCTACCACATACAAGAAATGAGATGCCCTGAAACAGTGATTCCCAACGTTTACACCTTGGAGGAGCCCTTGTAATAATTTTTCGTATTCCAAGAAACCCCTATATATTGTATACTAATATATATAGTAATCCCTCGCTATATTGCGATTCACCTTCTGCGGAATCAGTGCATCGCGGGTTTTTATGGCGAGGATATGTATTTTATATCGTAGATTATCTGGGAATATAAGTGGGAATCCACGATATGTGAAAATATTAAAATTTCCAGTATTTTTATAATTTTATTGCTAAAAAAAAAGTATTTCCTACCCTAAGAATAATAAAACAGTAATAGTAAAAAACCTAAATTTAAACATGTAACTCACAGTACTGCACCAGTATCTGCGTCTTGAAAAACGCAAAGGGTCGCACCTACGTGAGATAGTACACGGGATGCTATTGGCTGATGGGTGGGAGACGACGAATCACAGAATTGTGTTTTGTATCCTGCGGTCTGATTGGCTTTTTGATTGAAGCTTGCTTCTTCTAGCATCTTCCAAGAAGCTTGATTCTTCTAGCATCTTCCATTGTCTCGCCTCACCCATTCAGTTACTCACTTGTGCGCCTTTCGCGTTGTGCCTCTTAATACATGTGCTTGTGTTTTTTGTGAAACTTTTCCTTTATTTCAACCCCTCAAATGCCGCCCAAGTGTCCTTCATCTTCTAAGGCTTCTGGTAGTGAGCCCAAGTGGCAAAGGAAGATGTTGACCATAGCATTTAAGGTAAAACTGTTAGATATGCTGAAGGAAGGAAGAAGTTTCTCGGCTGTCGGCCACCATTTCGGTATCAACGAATCTACTGTTCGCTACATCAAGAAGGATGAGGCGAATATCAGGAAGACAGCGACTCTTACTTTTAACAAAACAGCGAAGAGGGTCGTAACTCCCCACAATAAGATAATAGTGCGGATGTAAATGTCATCATCACGTTATTTACGGTAAGCTTGCTAATTACGTTCATATAGCTTTACGCTTGCGAGCTGTTATTTATGGTGAACTTACCTGTCACACTCATTTATGCTTGCACGCTGTTATTAATAAAGTAAAGGGTGAGTTGTTAACAGGGCAGGGAGGGTTTATAAAGGTAAAAATAAATGTAAAATACCTGTAATAAATATGGTGCTGCTACTTCGCGGATTTTCACCTATCGCAGGTGGTCCCGGAACATAACACTCGCGATATACAAGGGATTACTGTATATTATTTTTTTAAGAAAAGTTCTTGAGCAATATAATTCATATGAAATCTTAAATTACATCACATCAGAGCTCACACCAATAAGTCAATAATGTGATTACTTACCTTCAGTGTGACACTAATTTTTTCTTAATTCTATGCATATTATTTGCTCTCATTACTATATACCTGTACATTGTACTGACTGGCACATACGAATATGTTGGTGTCTGGAAAGTGTTTATGACGTGTTTGTTGAGTAAGAATTATGAGTTAGGATCATTGTCATTTTGTAATAGCACATAATTATTTAACTGTTTCTCGCAACCCCCTGGTGATGGTTCCGCGGAACCCCAGTTGGGAATCACTGCCCTAAAATATAAATATACTATCAACATTACACATTCTTCATTACGTAACATACAATTTTTTCCAATAATTTTAAAAAACTACAGTTTGCTCCTAATTTTAAACAAACATTTATCTACCTGGCATATATTAAAGTACATTAATAAAAATACAGTTGCGAGCAACAATTACATTAAAATAAACAATTTTCTTACTTAAAAAGAAAATATCTTAGTTAGAAGAACATTCTACAATATAATGAAAGTTCATATTCAAAGATTTTCTAAGCTTCAAGAAAATAAGTAATGGCTACTTACAGGTGCTCCAATAGATGAGTTACAAAAATGACATTCACAGCTTGAAGGGGGCCGAATGTCTGCCATAGAGGCAAGAGGAAGCTTGGAATTAGCAGATGTCATCTCAGATTCAGCTGCTCCACCACGGCTTCCAGAGCACTCACTGCATGGACACTGGGATGCTCCCTCTTCTATGGAGGCACAGTACAAATATACATGTATCAAAACATGAGTACAGACTGCAGTCTTATGCATATTCTTTTGAAATATATTGCCTTCTCCTGCCACGTTCAGCTTTGTGGTCACAACCAAGGAAACAAACTTGCACAAAAAATAAGATACAACTTAGTTCCATCTTATAGGTGTAAACATTTGTGCAGTCACATTTATGCACACTGTATATGTCAAGATCAATCCTATGTTAAAGCTCATTCACAATCAGATTTCAGGTGTCCCTGGTATACCCTGGCCCCTTCATGACTGTTTGATACGTTTACTGACACTGGTTGTATGGGAGACTATCTCTTGCATAGCTGTCATCCTCCTGCATATCAAGGCCTCTCCTGGACAATGGCATCACACCCCTTCCCTTCATCTCTTTTGTTGTCTACCTCAAGTCTAAATACCTGGTAACCCGAGCTATTATTCCTCTTTTCAATCATCCCTTCATCTATCTGGTCTACCTAAGTCTCAATATCTGATAAACCTGACTAGTTATCCTCTTCACGATTATTTCAAGGTGTCCAAATCAGGTAAGCTCAGATTTACTGTATTTAATTAGACTTTCTGACGGCAGAAACTCCTCTAAGGCACTTCATGTACCGCAATTCAATACTCCTCTGTTCTACAACATTCAAAGTTAAACACTTACTACTACTGTAAAAGAAATGATTCCTTTATTAAATTGTACTCTTCTCAAGTGCTTCAAGTAGTTTTGCCCTCTCCGACCCTCTGATTAACTTCCATTCCCTGATTCCTATTTGAATTAATATACATCAAAGAAAAGTTAAATTTTCTCATTAAGACACTCAGTGTTGTCAAGATAAATGTATTCCTCTACCAGGTTATTCAATTATTCTGTTTTAAATGCAGAACTCGATTCAACAATTTTCCCTCTTCCAACAAATATTGGCCAATAAAGAAAATAAGGTAAGTCTGGCCCTCTTATTATAGATGAAAGAAGACTACTGAATTTAATCCTACCAGTATCACAAATGCCACTTGTTTGATCTGTAAATTATATACAGGGGGTCCTCGACTTACATTAGAGTTCCGTTCCACAAGATATGATGTAACCCAATTTTCAGCATAAGTCAGAACACACCTAAATAAGCACCTATGTCACCCACCTATGCTAATGCAGTAGTAAAGTTTCTCCCTTTTCCGAGTGTTTCACCATATCTAATTTCACTTCCATGGTGATGGCGTCCCTTTTCTTCAAAGCATTGCCATGAGAAGAATTTGCTTTATACTTGGGAGACATAATACTAGCCAAAAATTATAAAAAAAAAGATATAATTTATGGGAGATGCATCGTAACCACGAAACATCGTAACTCAAAGACATAGTAAACCAAGGACCCCCTGTATATGCAGAGAAACTGCCTCTTCCCCATTACTTGAGCTTATATTCTTATATATCACAGAAAAGAAATTGCTTCAGAGCATTCACATACTTTATATGATCAATGAATACACATAAAGTGCTCTAAATGAGCATCTAATCTTGCAATGCATTACAATATCCGCAACGATAAACCCAACTACTTGGGACACTAGAATGTATACTCATACCTGCTAGAAGGAGCATATACACCAAATGTCACATTACATCATGACTCACCACCGTCTTTGTGCGTACCATTTTTGCCCTGCTCCTGCTGATGTGAACGCTGTTGTTGCTGGGCTTTAAACTGTTCCCAATCAGCGAGTAACTGCCTGCGACGAGCACTGAGGGCAGCACGCTCCACTGCATAATCTTGCAAAAGAGCATCTGCGCGTACCCAGACGTTCTCGGCTACTGACAGAGTACGATCGAGAGAAGCGAGGCAACCTATGACATCTTCTCCTCCAGGTGAACTATTCAGCTGCAAAATGTAAAGGAATTGTTCTTTACTATTACCATGCCATCAGGAATATATGCACAAATAAGTAAATTAATAAATAAATATATAAAATCCCACATACATATATACTGTTTTATATATATATATATATATATATATATATATATATATATATATATATATATATATATATATATATATATATATATATATATATATATATATATATATATATATATATATATATATATATATATATATATATATATATATATACACACCATGTTCGCTTGTTCTGCATGTTTATAATCCGCGAAATTGAAATAACGCCATTAATAAATAATAGTAAAAAAAATACGAAATTCGCGAATAATGCCCATGAAAAAAAATAAAAAAAATAAAAATTCATTTTAGTAAATAATCAACCGCCTCGGAGGCACTTTTCTGCCATCCTCCTCCTCTTCTACCACTTACTGCGATCGGATATTATGAAGATAATGGAAAAAGAGCATTAAGAGCAAACAGCAAAACAAATTTTCGATATAATATTGTCAGGGAAATAGTGTGTGAGGGTGCATCAGCTGATACGGAAGTGGCAAAACGTTTGTGGATAAGGGTTCATTCTTCCGCATCCTCCTCCTCTTCTACCGCTTAATGCAATCAAATATTATGAAGAAAATTGAAAAAAAGCATTAAGAACAAACAGCAAACAAACTTTCGATATAATCATCGTCAGGGAAATAGCGTGCGAGGGTGCAGCAGCTGATACGGAAGTGGCAAAACTTTTGTGGATAGAGGTTCGTTCTCCCACATCCTCCTCCTCTTCTACCGCTTATTGCGATCGAATATTATGAAGAAAATTTAAAAAAACATTCAGAACAAACAGCAAACAAACTTTCGATATAATATCGTCAGGGAAATAGCTTGTGGAGAATATATATATATTTCATTTAAGTTTCCCATGTACAGTACAATATACGTTTTCTCTGTAACGAATTGTATAGTTTCCTTTTTCTTTCAGCTGATTTTGTTTACGTTTAGATTTTGTGCAGCATGGTTGATATGTAAAAAAGATAGAATAATGTTTAGAACCAAGGAATATTAATAATATACACTCTTAAAATTAGATAAACCCCAAATAGAGTGAGTAAACAAATATTTTATGAGTAAGATATTGTGCCTGAATAGTGATAAGCATCAGCTGATACGGAAACGGCAAAACGTTTGCAATAGAGGTTTGTTCTCCCGCATCCTCCTCCTCTTCTACCGTTTACTGCGATCGAATATTATGAAGAAAATTGAAAAAAAGCATTAAGAACATACAGCAAACAAACTTTCGATATAATATCGTCAGGGAAATAGCGTGCTAGGGTGCATTAGCTGATATGGAGGCGGCAAAACGTTTGCATCCTCGTGCTCACCAACACCATGCAAGTCTCAGTGTATGCCTGTTGCACACCGCATAATAGAGTGCATTAATTTGTTTACTGTACAGTAAATCTGTATATCTTTTATACTGTACACTATACACATTTTAATATAAATAACTACAGGTCTTTTCGCTTTGTTATGTACTTATAAAACAGTAGTGGAACGAGCTATGCCCATTATCATTGTTTCTTATGGAAAATAACTCGTTAAATTACGCAAAAACTAAAATACGCGGCACTTCTGAGAACTTATCTTTGCGTTATTCCAAGAACTGGGTTTATATATATATATATATATATATATATATATATATATATATATATATATATATATATATATATATATATATATATATATATATATATATATATATATATATATATATATATATATATATATATATATATTATTATATATTATTATTTTTTTTTTTTTTTTTTTAAATTGCATTTTGTATGAAGCTTAATTGTTATTCGAGCATAAACAAAACACTCAAAATACATTATTTTTCAATATGTATTATCAAATGCGCGAGTTTTGCTTTCAATTTTCTTTCTTATTGCATGCATGTTTGTTCCCTGTCACTCATATAAAACTTGATCATATTCAGTTACTAGTAGTCTGAAAAGCTTATTACCACCAACAAATAATAACAATAGGTCACTAAACTAAAGGTTAATAATATTTATTTTTTATCAACTTGACACCATACCCTGCCGTAGTCAGGAGAGTGGTCACAACTGAACAAAATAGAAGAGAGCAAGGGTTCCTTTTACCCCACTCATCCTCATTCTTTCTAAAAGTTATTCTGTGACAAAATAAAAAACAGGAAGTATGGGACTGCCAGCCATTAGTAAGTAGACAATAAAAAGATAGCATTTTCTGTGTCTAGCTAATGAATATATCCTCCTTAGTCGCCTTCTATTGTTGATGGACAATATGAAGTCAGCTTTCGATTTCCCTAGCCTCTTATAGTAAGCAGGGAATAAGAAGGTGGAAGTTACTCTCACTTTATGACCCAATCATGATGGACATTTGTACATCAATTTATACCTGCATTGTCACTAAGCCATAAGGCACTTGAACATACAGCAGGGGATCTCAAACTGGGGTTCACGAACCCACAGGAGTTTGCAGTAAGTTTTCCAGGGGTACTTAGATGGCTACACAAAAAAATATTTTAAACAGAAATTTTTCTAAATTGCTTGTGATGTCGATGCTACTGCTTAATAAAGTTATTATAATGTAAATAAGTTTTTGATATCCAATGCAGTACCTATGTTTATTGAATCAGTCTTACGATATTACAATTCCATTTTCGGTGTTAGATTAATGGGGATATAGGTAGTTGGTTTTATGGCTCGGGGATTACTTAAGGGAAAAAGTTTGCGAATCCATGGCATACAGTAATTCAAATATGAATACAATATGCATTAGTAATAATAATGAAAGTTCTTAACAAAACTGCTCATGGTAAATACAAGCTTATGATACTAAATATCAGAGATACTACTACCTTTTCTTCACATATGTTAATATAATCTTGCACATCAGGTTCAGTGAAGATAGTCGAATGGAAAATATGCATGTTAAGCGTCACCCAGTTGAGTTTGAATCTGCTAAGATGTTCTGAATCCAGCCGTTCTAGCGCAGGATGCAATGCTTCACACACACTCATAACCCACTGGTAGGAGTCACACACCCCTATCATGAAAATAAAGTACATATTAAGAGTTTTTTTATAAGCTCGAACCTGCTAGGGACACTAGCATTCCAAAAGGCATTTCAATTAAAAAAAAAAAAAAAAAAAACTTGTGGACTCTAAAATTGCTTTTTAAAAAAAATTTCACTGAAAAGTTCCCAGTGTAATATTCCCCGCCTTATTAAACATATTTAGCTGAGTAGACTTTTTATTAAAATGTAACTTCAACATGTATCATCAGATTAAAATTGCATCATATTATTGCTAAATGTAATATACTGTCTATGGCTGCTTTAGAAGGGCTTCCTAGCTTTCTATTTGGTTATGTCATTTATTCCCCTTTGATAACCTGATCAGGTGACAACAGACGTCAACGGGAGGCACACCATAGGATCTGCCTTAGAGAAAGCAGAGTATGGGCCTCACCTCAGATATCCGTTCAAGACACATCATATCAAGTTAACTCCACTCTGGATATAACCCAATATGAGCTGATAATATTATTCTGGATGCATCCGCAATTACTTTAAGCAGTCTTAAAAAACACTCTTGAACTTCTAAATTTAGGTTATCACGCATATGCTTATATGCTCGGTAATATGGAGGCTGCGCACTAACTTCTATCTCTGCTTCAAACATCTCATCTACTCTAGCATATTTTACTATAAAGTGTATATCTTCTAATTTCCAACAGTCCAAGATACTTTACCTTGAACGAAAGCCGCAGCATCCTCCTGCGTTGGGGCATCGTGTATTGTGGCGAGCAAGCGCACCTTTAACTCAATGCATAGCTCATGGGCCAGATGGCTAATTCGAAGGTAAAGCTGATGAGCATCATGGGACATCAACCTATTAAAAAGACAGGTTAATATGAATATGAACATGAATAAAAAATGAAAATTGCTAATACATATATCAAAAAGATAAGACCATGTGACATCTACCTATAATAAAGACCAAAACCTGCGTACATCTCTTTATTTATATATATATATATATATATATATATATATATATATATATATATATATATATATATATATATATATATATATATAATATATATATAATATATATATATATAAATAATATATATATATATATATATATATATATATATATATATATATATATATATATATATATATATATATATATAGTATATATATATATATATATATATATATATATATATATATATATATATATATATATATATATATATATATATATATATATATATATATATATATATATATATATATATATATATATATATATATATATATATATATATATATATATATATATATATATATATATATATATATATATATATATATATATATATATATACTTCCTTCTAATGGAGACACAAAGAAAAAAGTAATACAGGGGTATTCCTTAATAGGCTCTAAAACTTAAACTATCCCTTTAAAAGAGCAAAATGGATATATCTCCTTTTTCCTAGTTATTTCATACTTGTTACTTTCCGGTTTTGCTTCATACTTCTTTACTAAATAATGCTGTTACTTAAACTACATCTTAAACTCAGTAAATAAATAACCTGAAATACTCTGATGGAACCTACTATAAACAGCTGTGAAACAAGTTCTCTAAATATCAAGCTTTAAAGTATGTGTCGAGTATGAAATTCATGTGTTCCTTACATATTGGCCAAAGCCTTAATTCTGTTGATAGAAGGTCTGGAGCGATGAGCAGAGCCTTGCGTTGACTGTGGTATCATTGAGCGATGAAGCTGACGCAGCGACGACCTAAGTTCAGCCCACACTCCAACGATTACACTTCCTCCCTCCTCAGACACTTCGGTCCTGGTAGAGACAAAATTAAGGATGTAAAGATATTAATTATACAACTATGTTGCTTTTATGGATGTACAGTATATAGATAATCATGAAATATATCTTGATGAAACAGAATACAGCTTTAGTAGCACAAAATGAATAAGGTATCACTTATGCACATATGGACTCTTACAGGAAATTAGCAAACATAAACATTCCAAACTTCCTCAAAATCATAAGAATCGCTACTGAAAATAAATAAAGCACACAATCACAAAGCTATCATACATGCCAGAAAAGGTGTCTTATAAACATATACTGTATAACCTAAAGAGGATATTCTATGAACAGCATCAACATCTATGCAAAACAAAGTTGATTATAATTCAGTCACAAAATCTCAAGACTATAAAAGAATATGAACTAGATAAAAAATAGTCAGTAGACTGAAACTGGCACAACAACATATATTGAACTTTTTGATGTCACAAGTACATTATGAAACCTTTCAATTTCTTTATAACTCTACTTAATAAATGCAAACTTTCAGCGATCTAATCCATACAATATCCAGCATGATTTATTTTGCTTTCCGAGATTGTACTATTACGGATCAGCCCATAAATGATATATAGTTGCCATAGGGGTAGGCTTCACAATCCTAAACAAGATGTGAGGGTAATGAGAGCAACTTGAAGCACAATTAAATGAAAATCAACAGCTTAGACAAAGGCTACGGGTGAAGCAATATAACCACGTCTATTCATTTGCAGCGATAAGACAATGGATACAAGCAAAACAAGCTGACAATGTATATTCATATGCAGAGATAAGACAATGGCTACAGGCAAAGAAAGCTTTCAATATTTATCCCATTGCAGCGATAAAACTTATAACAATTTTTCATTTTTATATTTATTCTGTACTCAGTTGAAGCTGCTTTTTCCATTACTGAATGAAGAAAGAGGTACAGACTTCAATGTAAATCAATATATCTCAAATTTAAAGGTTATGGAAATACAGTTGGAAGTGCTACCAACAACCTAAAGCATAACACAGAAATCAAAAGCACTTAAACACTGTATTCTAAGGTCCATAACTAACTACAGCAAAATGAAAAGTCATTATGCAAGTAGATGATGCTTTATAATGAAAATAACATTTACATGTTCTGATACACTGGTAAACTAAACTATCAATTACTTCTATGTTTATATGCATAAATGAGTAGTGCAATTCCATGTTAATATGAAAATATGAGTTGTGCAATTTCTCCTTGAATAAGTAGACAAAATTCCACAAAAGAAAGGAGGAATAAGAAATTTTCACAGTTGATAGACAATATCTGCAGAGCTGTGGGAGTTAGCAATATTTTGCTAAAAGTAAGCAATATGTGATAATCTTTACTGTCAAGAGCTATAATATTTTACTAATTAGAAATTCATCTGAATCATGAATAGCCAGTCAAGTACTTTCACATTATCAAGAATCCAACTAAATCATTCTAATCCTCGAGTATTTATGCTTGGTATATATTACTGTACAGTACTAGCCTAACACATAAATCAGTCCAAGACGCCTATACTCAATGCTGCATGTGGTAATACGAATATCTCTGATGATGTGAGATATAGTGTACACCATGATATAATAATGAAAATTGTGGGAGAAAGGAGAGCTTAGCTTTAATCATGTGACAACGAAGGTAGCTAGCTTTAAAGGAGTTTCTGTCTTGAACCAATGATCAGTCATTTTTAGCTTTGAAAGTCTAAAAACACAGATACCCCACAAAACAAGGGCTAAAGGGGCATGTTTCGTAACATTAAGGCAACAGTTATTGTGAAGAAAGACAAGCAAAGTATTTTCTTCACTTTGGTTAAGGTCTTGATATAAAAATGAATAGTAAAAGGCACATATGATGGATAAGCACAAAACCTCCACAATTATGATTCATACTCTAAGTCCCTCATAGGAAAAAACTCATTGTAAACTTTTCATCAAACCATTTTTTAAGTTATCTCGAAGTATATTTCACATTCATACTTTTAAAGACATTAGCAAGGTTAAATTGCACAAAAAAAATAGTAAATTATACTACAGCCTACTGACAAAAGTAAGTTCTGTAAAATTACTTTATACTCTTACAACCCAACTAAAAACATATTCATGCCATAAAAATTAAAATATAAAGTTTTGCCATCATGTGGAAGGCTATATTTTCCAAAACTTATACTCGTTTAAGTAGTTAAACAAATATGGCCTCTCTTTATTCTTCAATCTTAATAATATATTCTCCTAATCCTCATATGAGAAATAAATGACAAGTTTTCCCAGATCTTGCTTCTAATATGCACTGTACTCTGAAATCCTGTTCTAATCAGCAACATAAGGTATCCCAGTGCATGAAAACTTCCTCCATTGGCGAGAAAGCCACTGTAGCACAGTATTTTTTAATATAACACTAAATTTACATTATTCTTAAAAAAAATCTGTTTATTCCAAATATTATTTACATAGTTTGGTTACAAAAATTGCTATAGGACTATCACAAAAAATTTCACATCACTTCCAACAATACCTCACTCCTTTCAAAACCCTCTCAGTCACTATAAAACTAGAGCACATCATTGCCACATATACTGTTTTCCCTGTCTACATATAACTCCACATTCTTCAATCTCAAGTACTCTTAGTATTTCTTTTAACTGATCCCTGTTCCTCTAAGATACAGTCATTGACTAGTGCAGTTTATGAACAAAAGATATGTACAGTATTAATAATTCGGAAAATGAAACAAAAATTTTATAGATATACAGAAACAATGTCATGAGGAAATATTACCTTTTGCAAGAACAATCATAATTTTGTTGTCCACTGCAGTCTGTCGCTCTCTCTTCTACAGGCACCTGTAGCCTCTCTTCAACAGACGGTAAAGTATTGCTGGCACTGTCGATTCCATTTTCCAAACATTTGCCTTCAAAGTGGTTATCAACTATCTGCTCTTCTTTTCTTGAGCTACCTATTTCCGTGACAGTATCGTCTACTAAGTTTTCTAAATTATCTTCTGCAACTTTCGTATCAAGAGAAAGAGTTTCTAAAGCTGCTAAAGTCTCGCCAATATCACTAATAAATTTGGCATCCTTAATAAGAGAATTTTCGATATTTATGTCTTCTAAACTCTCCGTTACATTTCTCGAAACCGTTTCTGATATTATATCTTCAGATTTTGCAAAGCTAAAATTTATTCCATTTTGCACAGTGGGCATTATTTCTTCATGAGAATCAACTGCTGCACAAGTTGGACCCTCCAGTACGGTTCCAGGGATATGGATGGTAGAATTATCTATCTCACTTGGTGACACTCTGCCGTCTGCATTACAGCACTCAGCTTTGGATACAGTATTATTACTAATAACAACGCTCTGCGATTCACTGACTAACTCCACTCCTGGTGGACGTTCAATTTCTAAAACACCAGAATCTTCTGTAATCTCAAGTATGTCTAAGCCATCGATGGGATCCAAGACCCTTAGTTTTTCAACAGTGCTATTCGGTACAGTGAGGCTCAGGACTTCTAAATTTTCCACATCTAGTGTAGGCGTCTGATCTTTAATACTATCTAAATGAGATTTCAGTTCAAATTCTGACATATCCGCTGACGTAATGAGTTGATTCAGGAGCTCTCTACTTTCTGAACGTATGAATGCATTTAGATCAGAGGTGTGTGTAGATGCTGCTGACAGCTGACTTGTGGAAGATGATCCCTCACTTGCTGTGGTCATATTAGAATCAGAGTCAGGTGATGATGGCCTTTCTTCTTTACGAGTGACAAAAACAGGTAGAACACCTTCTGTACTAGTAACACCCATGTCGACACTTCCTGCATCCAATGCATCTGGTATGGTATCAACAAATTCCAAACCGTTCAGCCCTCCATCGTCCAAATATGAGGACTGATGCAGAATTTCGTTAATAAGATCAGACACCTCAAAGGTGGCTTCATCGTCACTTCTATCATCACCGTTTTCCTCTGTGAGTTTGCCATCCAATTGGAAGGCATTGTTAAAAGGCGTATGGGTGCCTGACACTCCAGGACTTTCTTGATGAATGTCACACTTCTCAATTACCCCATTCATAAGATTTTCACTTATATCACCATTCTCTTGTATGAGGGCTACTTCTTCGGACACATCTTTGTGTCCGTCTTCACTCATCTTTGATTTATCCGAACAATGACTATCACTTGACAACGACGACTCAGACACAATCAGTCTGGCTATTTCACTTTCTTCGTATTCCTGAGCTTCGTTATCGCTCGCATTCCCTTGCAACAACACCATCTTCGTAACTGCATTTAGTGCATCTTGCTCCACCACTTCTTTGGCAAGCGTCTCTTCTTCTTCTTCAGCTGCACTTACACCTCCCACTTCTACTGCGCCTCTTGAGGCTTTGGGAGCCTCCTGCGACACTTCCATGACTACCTAACAATACAGAGGATCCTCTTATACAAGTCACGCTCTCACAAATACGAAAAGATACACTAATTTACACTCAATCTCGCACACAGTTTACACGAACGTGTAATAGTGGCCTTGCTCTTGGATCTGCCTTACAAGAATTCTAATTTCCGTGGAACCTACAAGATGGCAGTACTTACGCCGTCAGGCTAACAAACCTTTTCAACCCATAACATTATTAGATCCCATATTTAATACTCACAAACTATGTACAGTATATATATATATATATATATATATATATATATATATATATATATATATATATATATATATATATATATATATATATATATATATATATATATATATATATATATATATATGCGTGCATACATAGGTAATCATATATATATATATATATATATATATATATATATATATATATATATATATATATATATTATATATATATATATATATATATATATATATATATATATATATATATATATATATATTTGATATATATATATATATATATATATATATATATATATATATATATATATATATATTATATATATATATATATATATATATATATATATATATATTTATATATATATATGCATGGATACATAGGTAATCATATATATATATATATATATATATATATATATATATATATATATATATATATATATATATATATATATATATATATATATATATATAGGTGCTACTTTAACTCGCTATCTAGCATACTATGGTATGCGATCTGCACTTTATATTCACGCCTTTGCTCGTTATAAAGAAGATAGGGATAAAATAATAGGTTACGTAATTATTATGAGCATCAGAGCCATTTTTTTCTGATACCTACTTGCAAGATAATTTCATTACTCGTTTGGAATAATATGTGATTACCTAATTGTGTTTGCGGGAAAGAGCCCAAAGCTCGTATCTTCCCGTCTCCTGATCACTTCCATTTTATACTTAGTGATACTTATCATACCTGTCCTTAAAACTATGGATCGAGATAGCATTAACTACCTCCTCGCTTAGCCAATTCCAATTATCAACTACTCTTACACTGAAAAAGTATTTCCTTACATCCTGCAAAGAAGTTTTCTTACGAAGCTTCAAACTATGACCTCTAGTTCTAGAGCCTGCCATATCAAAATATCGATCCCTATCCACTCTATCATAACCATGAAGGAATTTAAAGACTGTCACCATATCCCCCCTCAATCTTCTAGCTTCGAGTGATGGTGAGTCTAATTCCCTCAGCCTCTCCTCATAACTGAGATTGCGTATTTCTGGCACCAGTTTCGTGGCATGTCTTTGAACTTTTTCAAGCTTAGCTATGTGCTTTTTCAAGTGCGGATTCCAAAAGGGGACTGCATATTCGAGTTTTGGCCTCACATAGGTTACATAAATATTTCTGAATATTTCCTTGTCCATGTGCCTGAAGGCTACCGTTACATTTGATAAGAATGAATATGCTGCCCTTACTATGCCATTTATATGTATTTCTGGAGACAAATTTGCCAGTATGTTTACTCCTAGATCTCTCTCATTTTCTGTCTCTTGAAGTTGTACTCCAGCCACCGAGTAGTCAAACTTGGGCCTTCTTGCACTTGTACCCATTCTCATTACCTTACATTTTAAAGTATTGAATTTCATTAGCCACTTTTCTGACCACTCATGCAGATTATTTAGATCCTCCTGAAGTTCTCTACCATTGTTCTCGTTTTTTACTTTCTTCACAATCTTTGCATCATCTGCAAACATATTCATGAATGAATTTACAGACTCTGGTAGGTCATTTACATATACAAAGAACAAAAGTGGCCCTAAAACTGAACCCTGTGGAACTCCACTACTAACTCTTCTCCATTCAGACACTGAGTGTCTTACTCTAACCCTCTGTTCCCTTCCTTCTAAGTAAGTTTTTATCCATTCTAAAACATTTCCACCTATTCTAGCCATTGATTGCAGCTTCCTAATAAGTCTCCCATGTGGAACAGTGTCAAACGCTTTCCGGAAGTCTAGGAATATGCAATCTGCCCAGCCCTCTCTTTCCTGTAAGATTCGGCTTACCTCATCATAAAATTCTAATAAGTTTGTTACTGTTGATCTACCTTCTCTGAAGCCATGTTGCCTCACTGACAAAAAGTTGAAGGATTCCAAGTGAAGAGAGATATGTTTCCCTTAGTAGTTTCTCCATAACTTTGCAAACTATGCTGGTCAAGGAAACTGGTCTATAGTTCAGAGCCATATCCCTCCTTCCCTTTTTGAAGATAGGTATCACATTTGCTTGTTTCCGGCATCTTGGAATCTCCCCTGACTCCAGTGACTTTTTAAATATGATACTCAGTGCCACTGATATTGAGTTTGCGCATTTTTTAAGTACACGAGGGGATATGTCATCAGGACCTGTAGCTTTATGAACATCTAAATCCATCAGCGCTTTGCATACCTCTGTGGCTGTAAGGTTGATGTTCTCTAATACCGGCCCTTGAGCTTCTATCACTGCAATCTGAGGGGGTGGGGTATTTTCTACTGTAAATACTGACTGAAACTCCTTGTTCAATTCTTTGCAGATCTCTTCATCCGTCTCAGTGATGCTGCCATCCGCTCTCTTTAGCCTTAAAACCTGTACTTTTACCTTCAGTTTTCCTCTGATAAAGCTGTGGAAAAGCTTGGGATTTTCTTTAGCCTTCCTGGTGATGTCCCTCTCATAGTCTCTCTCTGCCTCTCTCCTTTTATTTAGGTAGTCATTTCTTGCTCTTTTGTAGGTTTGCCAGGCATTTATGTTTTTTCTCCTCCTATACCTTTTCCAGCATTTGTCTATCCACTCCTTAGCTCTTTTACACCTATTATCGAACCATTTCTCTCTGGCATGAATTACACCTACTTTGGTGACAGGTATGCAGCAATCTACTATCTTTTCATATTTCTCACAAAAGATGTCATACATTTCTTGTACAGATTTGTTGTAAAATAAGGTTCTCCAGTCAATAACTGCAAAAAGCTCATTCATTTTGGTGTAATCTCCTTTCGGATAGTTCCTCCTCATGTCCTCAGTGCCTCTACTCTCAGGAAGAATATCTTCAATGATATACTCCATCAACAACACACAGTGGTCACTCTTTCCAATTGGTGGTTCATACTCAATTTTTTCAATATCCAACACATTATCTGTGAACACTAGATCAAGTAGTGATGGCTCATCCCCACCTCTGGCCCTTGTTGGTTCCATTACATGTTGGTGTAGGAAATTCCCTTGTGCGCAATCTAGGAATCTTGCCCCGAATGAGTCCTCACCACTGTGTGGGTCAAGATTTATCCAATCTATCTCTTTATGATTAAAGTCTCCCATAATCAAAATCCTACATTTTTTTTCCGTGCCATGTTAACAACTGAGTTTATGACTTCAATAGTACCTATATGACTTTCCTCATTAACTTCAAGCCTATTTTGGTTCCTTGGTGGGTTGTATACAACAGTTATTAAAATGCTCTCTGACCCAGTATTTATGCGAGCAACAAGAAATTCCTTGAACTCACTTTCTATAGCCAAGTTTATTTCTTCAACTTGAATCCTTTCACTTATGAGCAGTGCTATCCCTCCACCAGTCCTCTCAGATCTTTCAACCCTTAGTATTCTGAAGCCCTTGGGAAAAACTGTGACACTGTTTATGCCCTCACTCAACTTAGTCTCTGTAATTGCTGCTATATCTGCCTTACTGTTGTGAATCCTATCTTTTAATTCTACTGCCTTACCAGCTAATCCATCAGCATTTGTGTATAACAATCTTAATGAGGCCCCATCCCCTGATCTTCTGTCATTATCTTCTTTATCTCCCCTTTGTCTGGAAGAACTCTGAAATGAAAATTTTACTTCTCTTCTTCATTTCTTTCATCATTTAACCTTCTTGCCTCCTGCAACAAGTTTTTGATATTTCCCATCTCTTCCTGTGTTCTTTATCGTCTAATGAACACTTCTTTGAATTCTTGAAGGTCTTTTAGACTTTTTTTTTCTCAACAATATTTCCCTACATGTTTCCCCTCTCTCAAAGGTTATTTTTGTTGGTCTCGGCTTTCCTTCCCTCGAATATTTACCTAGTTGGTGTATGTTTACAATATCCTCAGGACCACAAACTACTCCAAGCTTTCTTATCAGGTCTACAACCCTAGCTTTTATTTCTTCAAGTCTCCCCTGCCATGTTGGCTCCTGGGATTCGCTTATGCCTGAGATTACCACTGTCTTCTCCTTATCAAGTGCCTGTCTGATGAGTGGGTTTGCCCTTTCCATCACAACGTCTTTCATTTTTTCGATTACTGTCTCTTTATAGTCAACTGTTTGTATGTTTTCCAGTGCCACCACCTTTACAACCTCTTTTACTGCCACATTTCCCTTTAGTGCATCAGCAAAGGAAGTTTTCATGGCATCATTTTCCATATTCAGCTCCTGGAACTCTTTTCTGAACTGTTCAATGTTTTCCTTAATCTGGACATTCCAAGCAGCAATCTCGTCTCTCTCAGAAGAGAGCAGTGAACTAACATCTAATTCCTTTAGGTTGTCATTCAGCTGTTTGTTTTTATCTTCTTGTTTAGAAATTCTAGATTCTAGTTGACTCTTTTCCCCTTCCAGCTTCTTTATTCTTTTTTCTAGTTCCTTTCTCTCCTGCCCTTGTGCTTTATTTGCTTCCTCCAAAGATCTTATTTGCTCTCTGAGTGTTTCATTCTCTTTCATTTCTCCATCCATATTCCGAATTTTTTCATCAAGGCTTATAACCATTGCCTCTAAATTCTTGATTTTCTGTTTAAGTCTCCTAATGGCTACCCCTCCTACCGACCCATGGATGGGAGAGGTTTGGGACAGAGATGGCCTCATTTTTATGTTCTCCCTCTCACAGAATATAGTTTTCAATAGACTCCTCAATAGGAAAGAATGATGAACTTAAATTTCAGACAAATCTGACAACATTGCTGTAAAGCATATATATATATATATATATATATATATATATATATATATATATATATATATATATATATATATATATATATATATATATATATATATATATATATATATATATATATATATATATATATATATATATATATATATATATATGATGAGAGAGAGAGAGAGAGAGAGAGAGAGAGAGAGAGAGAGAGAGAGAGAGAGAGAGAGAGAGAGAGAGAGAGAGAGAGAGAGAGAGAGAGAGAGAAAGTTGGCTAGAACATTTGATTCAAAAACATATACACCTTGCTGTGATTTAAAAATATTTTAAAATCTAAAGTACTAACCAACCCAATAATGTATATATTCCTTCTATGTCAGTATAATCATATATATATATATATATATATATATATATATATATATATATATATATATATATATATATATATATATATATATATATATATATATATATATATATATATATATATATATATATATATATGAGGGCATTACAAGGTCTTTTGTAGTTGCAGTGAAGAAAAATGTAGCAATACAAGAGGCAGTGAGAAAGATGGTACTGGAAGATGTAAATATAGCTGACTACAAAGAAGCAGTAATAGAAAAAATGAAAGATGTTGTTATCGAAAGGGCAAATCCACTGATGAAAAAGGCACTAGATAAAGAGAAGTCAGTGATAATCTCAGGGATAAGTGAATCCCAGGAGTCAACATGATCGGAGAGACTTGAACATAATAAAGACCTGATTGGGAAGCCCGGAGAAACATGTGATCCAGAGAATATTTCAAACATTCACCGAATTGGTAAATACTCTAGGGAGGGAAAACAAGAATAATGAAAGTAACCTTTGAGAGAAGACACATGCAATGAATCATTGATGAAAGCAAAAAACCTAAAAGACTTTCAAGACTTTAGAACATACTTAATTAGACTATATAGAACACAGGAAGAGATGGAAAGATTCAAAAGCTTGTGCCAATAAGCTGAAAGGTTAGATGAGGAAAGAAATGAAGAATATGATATTTTTTTCGTTGCAGGGTTTTTCCAGCCAAAGAAGTGATAAGAAGATAATTACAGGAATCATCAAGGTTGCTCTACACAAATGCGGATGGAGTAGCTGGTAGGGCAGTAAATTAAAGGATAGGTTTCACAACAGTATGGCAAATGTAGTGGCGACTACAGAGACTAAGGTAAGTGAGGACATAAATACTGTCACATTTTTTCCTAAGGACTTCAGAATATTAAGGGTTGAAAGATCTGAGAGGACTGGTGAAGTGTTAAACTTGCATATAAGTGAATGGTTTCAGGTAGAAGAAATGGACCTTGCTATAGAAAATGAATTCAAGGAATTTGTTATTGCGCACATAAATACTGGTTCAGAGAACATTATAACAGCCATCGTATATGATCACCTAGGAATCAACAAAGGCTAGATGTTTATGAGCAAAGTCATATAGGTACTATTGAAGTTATAAACTTAGTTGTCAACATTGCGCGAGAGAGAAAGTGTATGATTTTGATTAGGAGATTTTAATCATAGAGAGATAGATTAGACTAATCTTGACCCGCACAGTAGAAAGGATTCTTTTGGGACAAGATTCCGAGAATGTGTACAAGAAAATATCCCACACCAACATGTACTGGAACCAACGAGGGTCAGGGATGGGAATGATTCATTGCTGCTCTATCTAGTATTCATAGATAATGTGTTGGATATTGGCAAAACTGAGTATGAACAACCAATTGGACTGAGTGACAACTGTGTGTTGTTGATTGAATATATAATCAAAGATGTTCTGCCTGAGAGTAAAGGCACTGAGAAGAACACAAAAAGGAGATGCATCAAAGTAATTGATCATTTTACAGTTATTGCCTTGAGGACCCTATTTAACAGCAAATATGTACAATAGAAGTGCATAACTTTTGTGAGAAATATATGAAGATAGTGACTTGGTGCATATTATCACCAAAATAGTAGTTCTTCATACCAGAGCGAAATGGTTCAATAATGAGTGTAAGAGAGCTAAGAAGTGGAGAGACAAATGCTGGAATAGGTATAGGAGGAGAAAAGGTATTAACAACTGACAGACTTCCAGACGAGCAAGAAATTATTACCTAAGTAAAAGAAAAGAGGTAGAGAGGGATTATGAGAGGGATATTACCACAAAGGCTAAATAAAATCCCAAAGCTTTTCTACAGCTTTGATTAAAAAAAACAAAAACACTTATTTTCAGGCAAAATCATCACTGAGACAGATGAAGAGATCTGCGAAGAAATGAACAAGGAGTGTTAATTAGTATTTACAGATGAATATAATCCACCCCCCTCAGATTGCAGTGATAAGAGATCATGAACTGGTATTAGGAAACATCACTATTTCCTCTTGAGTGCATGCAAAGCATTGATGGAATTAGATGTTCATAAAGCACCGGGTTCTGATGATATATCCCCTTATGTACTTAAGATATGCGATAAATAAATATCAGTGGCACTAAGTATCATATCTGAAAAGTTTCTGTAATCTGGGGAGATTCCAAGATGATGGAAACAAACAAACGTGATATCCATCGTCAAAATAGGAAGGAGAGATAAAGCCCTAAACTATAGGCCTGTTTCCATAACCAGCATAGTTTGCAAAGTTATGGAGAAACTACTAAGAAAATCCATCTCTCTTCACTTGGAATCCTTCAACCTTTTGTTATTGAGATAACATGGCTTCAGATAAGGTAGATTTACAATAACAAACTCATTAGGTTTTTATGATGACTAAAGTCATATCTTACAAGAAAGAGAAGGCTGAGTGGATTGCATATTCTTAGATTTTCAAAAGGCATTTGATATGCTCCCACATTGGAGACTCATTAAGAAGCTTCTAGTAATAGCAACAATAGGTAGAAATGTCTTGAAATGGATTGGATCTTATTTATGAGGAAGGGAACAGCGAACTAGAGTAAGGAATTCAGTGTCTGACCAGAGAAGAGTTAGTAGTGGAGTTCCACTGGGGTCAGTTTTAGGGCCAATTTTGTTCATTGTATATGTAAATGACCTACTGGAGTCTTAAACTAATTTTTGAAAAATATTTGCAGATGATGCAAAGATTGTGAAGAAAGTAAAAGACGGGAACAGTGGTAGAGAACTTCGGGAAAACCTAAATATTCTGTGTGAGTGGTCAGAAAAGTAGTGATTGAAATTCCATACTTCAAAATGTAAGGTGCTGAGAATGCATTCAAGCTGAAGAAGGCCCAAGCTTGGGTACTCCAAAACAGGTGCAGAACTTCAAGAGACAGAGAATGAGAGTAAAGATATTGACAAATTTGTCTCCAGCAATGCATGTAAATAGCATAATTAGGGCAGAATATTCTTTCTTAGCAAATGTAAGGTAGCCTCCAGGCATATGAACAGAGAAATGTTTGGAAATATTTATGTAGCCTATGTGAGGCCAAAGCTTGAATATGCAGCCCCCTTTTGGAATCCACACTTAAAAAAGCACATAATTAAGCTGGAAAAAGCTCACAGACACGCTGCAAAACTTGTACCTGAAATACGCAATCTCAGTTATGAGGAGAGGCTGAAGGAATTAGACTTACCATCACTAGAAGCTAGAAAAGTTAGGGAGGAATATAGTAAAAGTTTTTAAATTCCTTCATGCTTGTGACAGGGTGGATATGGATCGATATTTTGATATGACTGGCACTAGAACTAGAGGTCATAGTTTGAAGTTTCGTAAGAAAACTTCTTTGCAGGATGTAAGGCAGTACTTTTTTAATGTAAGAGCAGTTCATGATTGGAATTCGTTAAGTGAGGAGGTAGTTAATGCTAACTCAATCCATATATTTAAGGAGAAGTATGATAATTATTACTCAGTAAAAAATTGGAACCAACCAAGAGATGGGGGGTTACGAGCAAAGAGCTCTTTCCCGTAAGCACAATTATGTAATTAGGCAGGCGCGCGCGCACGCACACACACACACACACACACACTTGGCTATAGAAAGTGAGTTCAAGGAATTTCTTGTTGCTCGCATAAATACTGGGTCAGAGAGCATTATAATAACTGTTGTATATAACCCACCAAGGAACCAGAATAGGCTTGAAGTTTATGAGGTAAGTCATATAAGTACTATTGAAGTCATAAACTCAGTTGTTAACATGGCACGGGAAAAAAAATGTAGGATTTTGATTATGGAAGATTTTAATCATAAAGAGATAGATTGGATAAATCTTGACCCACACAGTGGTGGGGACTCATTCGGGGCAAGATTCCTAGATTGCGTACAAGGGAATTTCCTACACCAACATGTAATGGAACCAACAAGGGCCAGGGGTGGGGATGAGCCATCACTACTTGATCTAGTATTCACAGATAATGTGTTGGATATTGAAAAAATTGAGTATGAACCACCAATTGGAAAAAGTGACCACTGTGTGTTGTTGATGGAGTATATCATTGAAGATATTCTGCCTGAGAGTAGAGGCACTAAGGACATGAGGAGGAACTATCCGAAAGGAGATTACATCAAAATGAATGAGCTTTTTGCAGTTATTGACTGGAGAACCGTATTTTACAACAAATCTGTACAAGAAATGTATGACATCTTTTGTGAGAAATATGGGAAGATAGTAGATTGCTGCATACCTGTCACCAAAGTAGATGTAATTCATGCCAGAGAGAAATGGTTCGATAATGAGTGTAAAAGAGCTAAGGAGTGGATAGACAAATGCTGGAAAAGGAATAGGAGGAGAAAAAACATAAATGCCTGGCAAACCTACAAAAGAGCAAGAAATGACTACCTAAGAAAAAGGAGAAAGGCAGAGAGAGACTATGAGAGGGACATCACCAGGAAGGCTAAAGAAAATCCCAAGCTTTTCCACAGCTTTATCAGAGGAAAACTGAAGGTAAAAGAACAGGTTTTAAGGCTAAAGAGAGCGGATGACAGCATCACTGAGACGGATGAAGAGATCTGCAAAGAATTGAACAAGGAGTTTCAGTCAGTATTTACAGTAGAAAATACCCCACCCCCTCAGATTGCAGAGATAGAAGCTCAAGGGCCGGTATTAGAAAGCATCAACCTTACAGCCACAGAGGTATGCAAAGCACTGATGGATTTAGATGTTCATAAAGCTACAGGTCCTGATGACATATAACCTCATGTGCTTAAAAATGCGCAAACTCAATATCAGTGGCACTGAGTATCATATTTAAAAAGTCACTGGAGTCAGGGGAGATTCCAAGATGCCGGAAACAAGCAAATGTGATACCTATCTTCAAAAAGGGAAGGAGGGATACGGCTCTTAACTATAGACCAGTTTCCTTGACCAGCATAGTTTGCAAAGTTATGGAGAAAATACTAAGGAAACATATCTCTCTTCACTTGGAATCCTTCAACTTTTTGTCAGTGAGGCAACATGGCTTCAGAGAAGGTAAATAAACAGTAACAAACTTATTAGAATTTTATGATGAGGTAAGCCGAATCTTACAGGAAAGAGAGGGCTGGGCAGATTGCATATTCCTAGACTTCCAGAAAGCGTTTGACACTGTTCCACATGGGGGACTTATTAGGAAGCTGCAAGCAATGGCTAGAATAGGTAGAAATGTTTTGGAATGGATAAAAACTTACTTAGAAGGAAGGGAACAGAGGGTTAGAGTAAGACACTCTGTGTCTGAATGGAGAAGAGTTACTAGTGGAGTTCCACAGGGTTCAGTTTTAGGGCCACTTTTGTTCCTTGCATATGTAAATGACCTACCAGAGGCTGTAAATTCATTCATGAATATGCTTACAGATGATGCAAAGATTGTGAAGAAAGTAAAAAACGAGAACAATGGTAGAGAATTTCAGGAGGATCTAAATAATCTGCATGAATGGTCAGAAAAGTGGCTAATGAAATTCATTCCTTCAAAATGTAAGGTAATGAGAATGTGTACAAGTGCAAGAAGGCTCAAGCTTGACTACTCGGTGGCTGGAGTACAACTTCAAGAGACAGAAAATGAGAGAGATCTAGGAGTAAACATACTGTCAGATTTGTCTCCAGAAATACATATAAATGGCATAGTAAGGGCAGCATATGCATTCTTATCAAATGTAAGGGTAGCCTTCAGGCACATGGACAAGGAAATGTTCAGAAATATTTATGTAACCTATGTGAGGCCAAAACTCGAATATGCAGCCCCCTTTTGGAATCCGCACTTGAAAAAGCACATAGCTAAGCTTGAAAATGTTCAAAGACATGCCACGAAACTGGTGCCAGAAATACGCAATCTCAGTTATGAGGAGAGGCTGAGGGAATTAGACTTACCATCACTCGAAGCTAGAAGATTGAGGGGGGATATGGTGACAGTCTTTAAATTCCTTCATGGTTATGATAGAGTGGATAGGGATCGATTTTTTGATATGGCTGGTTCTAGAACTAGAGGTCATAGTTTGAAGCTTCGTAAGAAAACTTCTTTGCAGGATGTAAGAAAATACTCTTTCAGTGTAAGAGTAGTTGATAATTGGAATTCGGTAAGCGAGGAGGTAGTTAATGCTATCTCTATCCATAGTTTTAAGGACAGGTATGATAAGTATCACTAAGTATAAAATGGAACCAATCAGGAGACGGGAGGATACGAGCTTTGGACTCTTTCCCGTAAACACAATTAGGTAATCACAATTAGGTAATCACACACATTTTAATCATAAATAGTTAGATTGGATAAATCTTGACCCACACACTGGTGAGGACTCATTCGGGGCAAGATTCCTAGATTGCGTACAAGGGACTTTCCTACACCAACATGTAATGGAACCAACGAGGGTCAGGGGTGGGGATGAGCCATCACTACTTGATCTAGTGTTCACAGATAATGTGTTGTATATTGGAAAAATTGAGTATAAACCACCAATTGGAAAGAGTGACCACTGGGTGTTGTTGATGGAGTATATCATTGAAGATATTTTGCCTGAGAGTAGAGGCACTGAGGACATGAGGAGGAACTATCCGAAAGGAGATTACATCAAAATGAATGAGCTTTTTGCAGTTATTGACTGGAGAACCTTATTTTACAACAAATCTGTACAAGAAATGTATGACATCTTTTGTGAGAAATATGAAAAGATAGTAGATTGCTGCATACCTTTCACCAAAGTAGGTGTAATTCATGCCAGAGAGAAATGGTTCGATAATGAGTGTAAAAGAGCTAAGGAGTGGATAGACAAATGCTGGAAAAGGAATAGGAGGAGAAAAAACATAAATGCCTGGCAAACCTACAAAAGAGCAAGAAATGACTACCTAAGTAAAAGAAGAGAGGCAGAGAGAGACTATGAGAGGGACATCACCAGGAGGGCTAAAGAAAATCCCAAGCTTTTCCACAGCTTTATCAGAGGAAAACTGAAGGTAAAAGAACAGGTTTTAAGGCTAAAGAGAGGGGATGGAAGCATCACTGGGGCGGATGAAGAGATCTGCAAAGAATTGAACAAGGAGTTTCAGTCAGTATTTACAGTAGAAAAAACCCTACCCCCTCAGATTGCAGAGGTAGAAGCTCAAGGGCCGGTATTAGAGAATATTAACCTTACAGCCACAGAGGTAGCAAGCCGCTGATGGAGTTGGATGTTCATAAAGCTACAGGTCCTGATGACATATCCCCTCGTGTACTTAAAAAATGCGCAAACTCAGTATCAGTGGCTCTAAGTATCATATTTAAAAAGTCACTGGAGTCAGGGGAGATTCCAAGATGCTTGAAAACAAGCAAACATGATACCTATCATCAAAAAGGGAAGAAGGGACACGGCTCTGAACTATAGACCAGTTTCCTTGACCAGCATTGTTTGCAAAATTATGGAGAAACTAATAAGGAAACATATCTCTCTTCACTTGGAATCCTTCAACTTTTTGTCAGTGAGGCAACATGGCTTCAGAGAAGGTAGATCAACAGTAACAAACTTATTAGAATTTTATGATGAGGTAAGCCGAATCTTACAGGAAAGAGAGGGCTGGGCAGACTGCATAGTTGATTATATAATGGATATATATATTGTATATACAGAATCTGAATTTCAGATCAAAACTTAGCACGAGGGTCTGCCCCTTTCTTTTTTTCTCTTACTTTATTTAATTTTCGTGCTTTTCCCTCTAATTCCCTTACATTCTTAATTCCCTCCCCTTTTTTCCCCTCCTCTCCTATCCCATCCCCATCCAGTTAGATTGCATATTGCTAGACTTCCAGAAAGCGTTTGACACTGTTCCACATGGGAGACTTATTAGGAAGCTGCAAGCATTGGCTAGAATAGGTGGAAATGTCTTGGAATGGATAAAAACTTACTTAGAAGGAAGGGAACAGAGGGTTAGAGTAAGACACTCAGTGTCTGAATGGAGGAGAGTTAGTAGTGGAGTTCCACAAGGTTCAGTTTTAGGGCCACTTTTGTTCTTTGTATATGTAAATGACCTACCAGAGGCTGCAAATTCATTCATGAATATGTTTGCAGATGATGCAAAGATTGTGAAGAAAGTAAGAAACGAGAACAATGGTAGAAAACTTCAGGAAGATCTAAATAGTCTGCATGAGTGGTCAAAAAAGTAGCTAATGAAATTCAGTATTTCAAAATGTAAGGTAATGAGAATGGGTACAAGTGCAAGAAGGCTCAAGCTTGACTACTCGGTGGCTGGAGTACAACTTCAAGAGACAGAAAATGAGAGAGATCTAGGAGTAAACATACTGTCAGATTTGTCTCCAGAAATACATATAAATGGCATAGTAAGGGCAGCATATGAATTCTTATCAAATGTAAGGGTAGCCTTCAGGCACATGGACAAGGAAATGTTCAGAAATATTTATGTAACCTATGTGAGGCCAAAACTCGAATATGCAGCCCCCTTTTGGAATCCGCACTTGAAAAAGCACATAGCTAAGCTTGAAAAAGTTCAAAGACATGCCACGAAACTGGTGCCATAAATACGCAACCTCAGTTATGAGGAGAGGCTGAGGGAATTAGACTTACCATCACTCGAAGCTAGAAGATTGAGGGGGGATATGGTGACAGTCTTTAAATTCCTTCATGGTTATGATAGAGTGGATAGGGATCGATTTTTTGATATGACAGGCTCTAGAACTAGAGGTCATAGTTTGAAGCTTCGTAAGAAAACTTCTTTGCAGGATGTAAGGAAATACTTTTTCAGTGTAAGAGTAGTTGATAATTGAAATTCGGTAAGCGAGGAGGTAGTTAATGCTATCTCTATCCATAGTTTTAAGGACAGGTATGATAAGTATTACAAAGTGTAAAATGGAACCGATCAGGAGACGGGAAGATACGAGCTTTGGGCTCTTTCCCGTAAACACAATTAGGTAATTACAATTAGGTAATTACACACACACACACAATTAGCTAATCACAATTAGTTAATCACACACACACTCACACTGAGATGGATGAAGAGATCTGCAAAGAATTGAACAAAGAGTTTCAGTCAGTATTTACAGTAGAAAATACTCCCACCCCCTCAGACTGCAGAGACAGAAGCTCATGGGTCGGTATTAGAGAACATCATCCTTTCAGCCACAGAAGTATGCAAAATGCTGATGAAGTTAGATGTCCATAAAGCTACAGGTCCTAATGATATATCCCCTTATGTACTTAAAAATGCGTAAATTCAATATTAGTGGCACTAAGTATCATATTAAAAAAGGCACTGGAGTCAGGGGAGATTCCAAGATGCTGGAAACAAGCGAACGTGGTATCTATCTTTAAAAAGAGAAGGAGGGATACAGCTCTAAACTATAGACCTGTTTCCTTGACCAGCATTGTTTGCAAAGTTATAGAGAAACTACTAAGAAAACATATATCTCTTCACTGGGAATCCTTTAACCTTTTGTCAGTGAGGCAACATGGCTTCAGAGAAGATATATCTTCAGTAACAAACTTATAAGAATTTTATGATGAGGTAAGCCGACTCTTTCAAGAAAGAAAGGGCTGGGCAGATTTCATATTCCTAGACTTCCTGAAAGCATTTGACACGATCCCACATTGCAGACTTATTAAGAAGCTGCCAGCAATGGCTACAATTGGCATAAAAACTTACTTAGAAGGAAGGGAACAGAGGATTAGAGTAAGAAACTCAGTATCTGAATGGAGAAGAGTTAATAGCGGAGTTCCAAGGGGTTCAGTTTTGTGACCACTTTTGTGCCTTGTATATGTAAATGACCCACCAGAGTCTGTAAATTCTTTCATGAATATGTTTGCAGATGATGCAAAGAGTGTGAAGAATGTAAGAAACGAGAACAATGGTAGAGAACTTCAGAAAGATCCAAATAGTCTGCATGAGTGGTCAGAAAAGTGGCAAATGAAATTCAATACTTCAATATGTAAAGCAATGAGAATGGGCACAAGTGAACGAAGGCCCAAGCTTGACTACTCAATGGCAGGAGAAGAACGTAAAGAAAGAGAGAATGAGAGAAATCTAGGAGTAAATATATTAGCCGATTTGTCTCCAGAAATGCACATAAATGGCATAGTAAGGGCAGCATATGCTTTCTTAGCAAATGTAATGGTAGCCTTCAGGCACATGGACATGGAAATGTTCAGAAAGATTTATGTAATCTATGTGAGACCAAAGCATGAATATACAGCCCCCTTTTGGAATCCACACTTGAAAATGCACGTAGTTAAGCTGGAAAAAGTTCAAAGATACTCCTCGAAACTGGTGCCAGAAATGCGCAATCTCAGCTACGAGGAGAGGCTGAAGGAATTAGATTTACCATCACTAGAAGCTAGAAAATGAGGGAGGGATATGGTGACAGGTTTTAAATTCCTTCATGGTTATGACAGAGTGGATAGGGATCAATATTTTGATATGGCTGGCACTTGGACTAGAGGTTATAATTTGAAGCTTCGCAAGAAAGCTTCTTTGCAGGATGTTATGAAGTACTCTTTTAGCGTAAGAGCAGTTGCTAATTGAAATTTGACAAACGAGGAGGTAGTTAAAGCTAAATCAATCCATATTTTTTAGGGGAAGTATGATAAGTATCACTAAGTACAAAATGGAACCCAACAGGAGACGGAAAATTACGAGCTTGGGACCCTTTTCCGTAAGCACAATTAGTTAATTACACACACTCCAAGTCCCCATATCTTAGACATAATTTCATATAAGGAATAGTTGCTTATATATACCTTCCTCAAAGCTTATATAATTGGACTAAGGCCTAAGTGTTTTATTTAGTTTTGTCAGAAATTTTGATAAAGCCACAGATAGGTGTTCATTAAAATAACAATAAAGTGTGAATCTTCAGTAAATAAGTAGAGTGATATCCCTCCGTATTACCATCTATCTCATGCTTCTCAGTAATGTGGGGTGGGTATCTACGTACATGATATTGACTGACAAAGTCATATACTTGTAACTTTCTATCTCGTGGCTTGTTTTGCGATACACTCATTACTGTATGTGGAACATTCATGAAATATTAAGCAGACTTCTTTGATTGATCTATTTGACTGATCTAATTGTAAGCAACTATGCTTTAATAATTCTTTAGTTGTAGCACATGACTTCGAATACCTTTCATGATATCATCGCATTTCTCTTCTTTCTTCCTTCTAGGGGGTTTTATTTGGATAATGACCGCTAAGGTTAAGTGGATAACTTCATGTGTCTGCCAAGATTACGAAACACCAGTCATGCAGAAGCATAACGCCCTAAAGCATTGTCTAGTGTTCCCCCCCCCCTTATTTTTATAGTCTGGAACTCATTCTCAATAGACGTTTCCATAAAAAAAAATAGGTCTGGCAACACAACTCTCCTTTCTATTCTTATTTCTTCATTCCTCATATATGCTTTCATTTTATTTTATTTGTTGTATTCATAATTTTAAGTAATATCCTCTTGTAAGATTCAGTTAGGATATGGCAATCCATATTGCCATTAAACATTACTCCTAGAATCAAGTGATAGTAGATGCAATTTCATCAGCATTTTCTCATGAAGTTCAATGCAGTAATCACTGTGTGGAATATCCTTGTATTGTTGTGTATGGTCATGATATAAATTCACTATTTTTGTAAGTGTATTTACTTAATAAACACTGAAACTTACTTTTGTTTTTTAATATTAAGTAACAATGGTAATATTACCTCCCATCTTTTATGGGCCACATTATTAGTCTCCATTATGAAGTGTGGACACAAACACTGGAGCTGGGGAATCAAGACTGGATGCTCTTCCTAACGCCCAACGGAGGGCTCGATCGCTGGTCTGTCACCTTTCGAGTTGAGAATTCTAAGCACCGTGGTCCCTCATTTCTTATACCTGATAACAATGATACAAAGTACTCTTTATTTCTTTTTGGACTGCATTCCCTAGCAAATCCTGATCATTTTAAATAACTTACACCTAACTTGCCAGTTCATTTCGCGAGATTCATTAAGCGCTAAATTAGCGCATTTTGCTACGCCTCCAGTCCTTATCAGTTCAACATTTCTTCTCTTCATCTAGATCAATAAAGTCATGGTAATTAAAATACAAAGAATTTAAAACAATACTGATTTTGAAATATCTTATCGATGTCATATTTGGTTAATCTCAGAGATTGCAGGTGTATAATGACTAGCATTTTTTTTTTTTCATCTTTCAACTTCGACAGGATTAGTTCAACCCTAATTGCGTAATGCATAATAGCTTGATCAGTAAACACCGGCCCTAACGCTGCTATGATATGATAGTTTAGGCGTTTAGTTGATATGACAAGAATTAGTAAATACCAATAAATTTTGCAAATAATAATGAAGTGCATTCATTTTTGCGCTCTTGAGAATATAAGGTTGGTACCCCTGTTGTGCATTGTTTACAATCATGAGAGGGAATGCATGTGTAGTGATTATTCCGTTATTGATTCTTATTTTCGTGATTAGAAAAGCTTTCAGTGAACCAGTTGTTCCTTCGGAAGACTTTACATCTGGTTCAGATATCTGTGTACCACATTCAGCTAAAGTCAATTGTTCGTTTTTGTGAGTAAACACATTGTTCTAGTGAAATATTTTTCCCGACGGGTCCTAAACAGGATTTTTTTTCTTCTACTGTAACTCGTCATTTTAGTGTTAAATACTTAGGGTGTTCCGTACACGTCATGAATAAGTGACATTGCGTATATTAAAATTGTTTAATGGGGAATTCTTACGGTAATTTAGCAGTTTATTCTTACTACATATATGAGCCATTGGGAAAAGGGTCGTCGAGGCTGTGAGGGCCGGGGCAGTAGCCTAATGAAAAACAAACTTTATTTCCATTTCAATACAATGGGTATTCGTCAGCCAGGGCAAGCCCCAACCCCCCACTGTGGTGTCCAACCACAGCAGTACCTGCCAGGAAACAGCTTAAGCTCTCGGTCTTGGACGGGAACCGATCTTTCGACCTCGTGAATGCGAAGCCAGCGCGTTACCACTGTACTAGCCAGCAGGCTAGTACCTCTGGGAATTTAGAAGATGACAAATGTGACATTACTAACAAGAATATTGTTTGTTATTTACAGGAAGCATCTAACGTTATGGGTTAGATCATTAGGGTTTCACTAACTCGGATTGTTTGTTGCTCTGGTTTCTACAAATGAAAAGAAAAAAAATTAGTCAAGTGTGTGATATAGACTAGGAAAGTCAAATGTTATGTTTTTGTGCTTAAACATTTTTTCTTTCCTGACGTTTTTCCTTCACTTTACAGGAAGTTGACATTTTACTTGCATATTTTTTATATATTGCCCTCCAATTAATAACTGTAGAAACTGTTTGAAATGTGGGTTCTTTAAGCTTGAAAATTGGTATAGTATTTTAAGGGTTATAGACTACTGTAGTAGTGTGTGTATTTGAAGAATACAGTAGTTTATTCTTTTTCCAGAGGAATTGGTCCCTTATTCATAGATGAATACAGAATAGCCCTTACTTACGAATGTCCGAGTTACAAAAATTCACAGATACGAACTAAAACCTACCCATTATATATCCATGTATTGATGTATGTGTTACTTTACTGTACTGTATTTTTACATTATTATTACTGTATTAAAATTCCTTAATACTGTATACTTCATGTTTTACGTAGTTGTTGTCATCCTCTTATGTTCTGTACAGTACTGCATATGTATGTACGGTACAGTATACAGGGGTATTTTATTTTTACCTAAACAGCATACGAACGGACTTGTGGAACCTAATTCTTTCGTAAGTTGGGGAGTGTGTACTTACATAACTTTTATGATTGGAGAAGCATAACGTTACTCAGAATCTGGTCATATTTTATGAAATTATATTGCTTTATGTAAATTCTAGAGTGGAAATAAGAAAGGATGTTCCATTGATGGGCTATACAGTCTACTGTTAAACTCCCACCTGAAATCCAAAATTATTCTCCCACTTTATAGCTTTTAAATATAAATGTGGAGTTTACGTAGAGTAGTGTGCTTAATGATAAAAACACAAAGTCCTGTATTATATATTCAGCATGAAGCGAAAGCAGGTAAAGCACCTGGAATGGATGGTGTGAGAGCAGAGATGTTGAAAGAAGGGGGTGTGACTGCATTGGAATGGTTAGTGAGAGTGTTTACTATACAGTATGCTTTATGTTGTCAGTGGTGCCAGTGGAATGGGTGATTGCTTGTATAGTGCCCCTAGGCAAAGGTAAGGGAGACGTGTATGAATGCAGTAATTTTAGGGGTATAAGTTTGTTGAGTGTGGTAGGAAAAGTGTATGGTAGGATTCTGATTAATAGGATTAGGGATAAGACAGAAAATGTGATCGCAGAAGTGCAGAGTGGTTTTAGGAGACGTAGAGGTTGTATAGATCAGATTTTTATAGTTAGGGAGTTTTGTGAAGAATATTTAGCAAAGGATAAGGATGTGTATTTTGCATTTTTGGATCTAGAGAAAGCGTATGATAGAGTTGATAGAGAGTCAGTGCGGAATGTTTTGAGGGTATATGGAATTAATGGTAAACTGTTGCATGCAGTGAAGAGTTTGTATAAGGGCAGTAGAGCTTGTGTTAGGGTAGGGAATGAAGTGAGTGAGTGGTTTCCAGTGAGTGTGGGACTGAGACAGGGATGTGTGATGTCACCATGGCTGTTCAATTTGTATATTGATGGAGTCGTAAGAGAGGTGAATGAGTGAGTGCGTGGTCGAGGTTTGAGAATGGTAGATGGGGATGATAACGAGTGGGAGCTGAATCAGTTGCTGTTTGCAGATGATACTGTGGTGGTGGCAGATTCATAGGAGAAGCTGTGTCAGTTAGTGTCAGAATTTGGAATGGTGTGTGAGAGAAGGAAGTTGCGAGTGAATGTAGGAAAAGATTAAGGTTATGAGGTTTACAAGAAATGAGGATCGTGCGGGATTGAATGTTAAGTTGAATGGAGAGACACTTGAGGAAGTTGATCAGTTTAAGTATTTAGGCACGGTTATAGCTACAAATGGTGGAGTGGAAGCAGATGTGTGTCACAGTGTGAATGAAGGATGTAAAGTGTTGGGTGCGTTGAAAGGAGTGATGAAGAATAAAAGGTTGGAAATGAATGTTAAGAAACTTTTGTATGAGAAAGTGGTTGTGCCAACTGTGATGTATGGATCAGAGTTATGGGGTATGAAAGTAAGTGAGAGACGGAAACTAAATGTGTTTGAGATGAAAGATTGTTTAATGCCGTGATAATGGGAAAGGAGGGAAAAAGATGCGTGGCCCACTTCCCTCTTGTATGCCATATTATTGTTTTTGTGCTCATTCGCTGGTGTTAAGCCATTCGACTCTGGCCAAATTGGAAAATGGAAATTGTGTATAGTGTACTGTATTTGTACACATTACAACGTCTGGTCATGAATTTAAACCATTCCTTAACCCCATTCGCCGATTGAAATGTCGTGAGCTGAAAATTTTTTTTCTATTTAAGTTAATATAAATCTAATTAATCTGTTCCACTCAGGGAAGGGAGTGCAAGTGAAGAGTTTGTGTCCAGTTAGGATTGGTTTAATCGTTTCAAGAGTCATGCTAATTTGCATAACCTATGGATGCAAGGTGAAGGTTCTAGCTAGTGGTGATGAGAAAGCAGCAAAAGAGTTTCCCAGTGTGTTAGCAGAAATTATTAGGGTGGGGGGCTACCATCCCTTGCAATGTCATTTTCCACTTATAAGTAGACATGTAAATGAACAAATAAGTAAAAGGGTAATATATACACTTACAGTGAACAGAAATATAGCTAACAAGTGAACAGATAATAATAATAACAGTAGTAGTAATACTAAAATTAATGATGATGATACAGTGATAATTATACTGAAGTAGAGCAGTAGCAATAAATTTCTCATTAAGACACCTGAAATGGAGTTATGAGAGTAAAGGTAAGACATATTGTACTGTACAGTTTTCTATTACTGTAGTTTTAATATTTTTATATTTAGTATACTGTACATGTAGTGTTGTTATGCTATATCTTACGATGAAAACTTAGATTATAACCATAGATTAAGTACTGTATATTCTTTTGCCTCCAGACTCACCTGGCCGAGTCTCCTCAGACCTAGGTTCAAATTATAGGTGTGTTTCAACTTAAGTCGAAATCCACTTTAGGTCAACTGTCAGAAACGGAACCCTGGCACAAAGTGGGGACCCCCTACTCTAATTTTAAAATAAAACATGATAATTGTATTACACTTTACTTTAGTGGTTGATAGTTGCTGGCAGAAGAAGAAGAAGAAGAAGAAGAAGAAGAAGAAGAAGAAGAGAGGAGAGAAGAAGAAGAGAGAGTAGATATATATATATATATATATATATATATATATATATATATATATATATATATATATATATATATATATATATATATATATATATATATATATATATATATATATATATATATATATATATACACTTGTATTCTATTCAATTATTTTAACGGAGAAACTCATGGTTCCTAAAATTTTTCAGACCACTAGAATTCATTGAATGTGACAGACCTGTGGACCATCATGGCAATCAGTCAGCTCGAGATGAGGAAGGACATGGCTGTGTAAAAGTAAGGAATAATAATGAAATTTCATATTTTGTCATTGACATTTGCATTTATTGATATATTATTTTTGTGTACAGTACAATATTAATATTTACAGTATGAATTTTACTGATATTCATATCAGTAACTATAATTATAGACTGTAATTTCTTGTCTTCAATTTTATTAGTTTTACTATATTTTTTATCACCTAACTTCTCAACCGATTAGGCTACTCAATCATAATAATTTGTATGCAGTATATGTATGAGCTCGTTGTTGCTGGCTTTCTCTAAGCAACCTGATGAAGTAAGCCCTGAGTCCCTAATCAAGGCCACTGCCGATCCCAGGCTTTTTCACAGAGCATATGCGGTGTTGTTGGCATAGGCTATGTGGTTGTGTGCTGCGTAGTTGTCCGTGATGTATTTGATTTTGAGTAGATGTGGCACATCCTAGACAGGAAGTTTTGATGGAGCTGTCCAGCCTCTTTTGATAGCTCAAGAGCACTGGGTGGTACCTACATCACAACCTGTCTTGGTGGTTTCTTCCTTCATGGGAAAGATAAAAGTCTTAAGGATGAATGTCAGGAGATTGTGCATACTGCTGTGTGTTGTCATTAAGTGACTGAATGAAGCGGCGAGTGTATTGGGTATGGATATGTTTGAAGAGGCTGGTTTCAGGTGGGAGGGGGAAGAGATGGCAGTATTTGTCTGTGATATTGTGTGCTAGGTGTTTCTTTAATGTTCCTTGGTATATGTTGGCTTTCTTCCATGTAATGTAGTTGGTGGAGTTGGTTTCTGAAGGCTGCAGAGGGTATTTATGTGCCTTTCATGTCAAGATGGTCTTTAAGCACTTTCGTTTCTTGGTGTAAGAGGGCTGTAGGTGTAGGAGCTGCGCAGCCTGTGATTATTTTTGTATAGTCTTAATGGTGTTATAGTGTGCATTATTGAGGGCAGAAGCCCAAGCAGGGCTTGTATATCCATCACTGAGCAAGTATATTGTTTGTGTACTGTTATGGTCTTTTCTTTTTCGTGTCTGAATGTTGAATGGGGAAGTGACCTGAGGGCCTTAGATCTTAGTGTCAAGTTTGTTTTTGACGTATGTGACTTGTATTTTAAATGACATTAATTCATCATATGTTATACTTAGACTTTTAGGTGTATGACAAGTTAAATTCTTAAATGTCACAAGAGATGGGTACTTTTTGGAGTCATTAAACTTTTTGGTTTAATTTATACCTAGCTTAGAAAACACCAGCATGAATGTGATGCATCATGAATAATTTTGAATACTGTAACTCATGCTCAATAAGTTAGCTGTTCTTATTTCTTTACTCTTCCAGTTCGGTGGGCAGCAATATGAGGATGTAGAAATTACCAAGGTGTGGTGTAGGGTTTTGGATGGTATTGACTGTTGTGGAGACAGAAGATTTCTTAGAGACGGATTTCCTTGCATAAAGTAAGTTTCCTTTTTATAAGCCTAATTTATTTATTTACATGCACATACACACATGCATGTGTGCAGGCATGCACACAGACACACACGCATGTACAGGCATGCACGCAGAGACACATGTGCAGGCACGCGTGCACACACGCAGAGAGACATGCGCAGGCACGCACACGCAGAGACACCTGTGCAGGCATGCGGTCACACACGCTCGTTCAGGCATGCATGTACACACACACAGAGTTGTCCTGCATCTTATTCGATCAATTATTGCCGTCACTTGCTGCACAAGTTAGGGTTCATGTGCTTTCAAAACTCTTCTATAAAGTTATCAATGCTTTGCACATAATCTAATCCCAAACTCCCTCACACTCTATATCATGCCTTGATTACAGTAATTTACTTAAGCTTTACATAATGCAGTTTGAATTACATGTACACTATACAGTATATGTAAAAACAGTACAGGACAGTAGTCTTTATAGTGTAACACATACTGTAAGCAGGTTTACTAAACCTGAATCTGAGCATTACGAGATAGGGTATGAATTGTTTCCTTGAGTATGTTACGAGTGAACTGTAGATGATACACTTTTAACTAAAGCATGATTAACATAACTTCAGTAATAACTGTATTGCAGTATTTCAGAGATATATATGGAGCTTGTTGTTGGATATTTGGATGGATGGGTTCTAATTGCATTAAAAGCGTCATTATTGCAAATTAGGTCTTGATACCCAGATTCCTAACATCTAACTACTGAGAACCCCTATGAATATCCATACTTACAGATGTCAGATAATACTTTACAATATGTTTTTAGCATATCACAAGCAAAGTATAATTAATTGGCCATATTAAAATTTAGATATTAATTACTGACAACTTTGTGAGTTTAGAAAGCTAGAATCAAAATATATATAAACTTTTTAAATATTTAGCTGTAACTATGCAAATGAAATCTAAATAATATGCAGTAAACTACAGAAATAATGGAAGCCTGATTTAGGTTGCCATGCAATGTATTTATCCATATTTCTGAAATAAATATAGCACTGCCTTCAGTCAATGACTTTCTGCACATTTTTCATTAGTCGTAGATTTGCTACATTATTATATATCTGCATGTGTATGATCATGTAAGTAGAGGTTCTTCTGTAGTCATATTAGAATGGGTAAATTTAGATAAGGGATTCTCTCTGTACACAGTATATAAAGGGGGTAAATTAATATTTCTATTTTCTAACTTCTTGAAGTAGAAAACCACTGTATTGTTGATATACAGTCAGACCGCCAGTCGCAAATGCTCCCACCCACGAACAAATCCACTTACGAACACGATTTGCAAACAGATTTTGAATCGACCCACAAACAATGTTTCGAGGCACGAACACATATACGCACGCACATATCCCTAAGGTCCCGGGCTACTACATGTTTGCTCTTAGTTCTGCATTGGTGCATGCACTGTAAAGATCGCTCTTTGTTCTTTCTTTGCAGATTTTCAGATTTTTTGTTTTTTACTTTAAATGAGCCTTCATTATGGCTCCTAAGGAAGTGAAAAGTGTTAGTGATAGTGGCGTTAAAAAGCCTAAATGTATTACTGTGGAAACAAAGAAAGAAATAATAGTTAAACATGAGAATGGTGTTCGTGTTTTTGATCTCACCAAGCAATATGACGTTGCGAAATTGACCATCTGTACTCCTCCTCCACCACCATCCATGTGTCCCAACAGCTGTCAACCACAAAGGTAAAGTGCAGTACAATTATCATGGTTTTAGTGTTACAGCATTTTTCTATAATTAAGGGTATTTTTAATTCCATTCTATAGTTTTGCCACATATAAACCCGTAAAAAATAGTATATTTCTGAGGATGGTTAACGGATCAATTGGATTTACAATAATTTTAATGGGAAAAATTGTTTTGGTTTGTAAATACTTTGATTCGCAAATGGGGTTCAATGAACGGATTAAGTTTGCTACCAGAGGTTCGACTGTATAACAATTTTAAAATACTGCTAGTTATTGACTGTTGGATTCTATATTTTTTTTTCCATTATACAGTTTGTAATTAGATTCCTATAGTGGTGGATATTTTTTTATTTTTTTGTTGTTACTAATTTTGCAAAGATTGTATAGCAAATTTTTTAGCTTAATTGACACAGATTTGATTAACTAATATTGTTTCTATGTAATTTTAGAGTGAAAAGCATTAGTTTTTGTATTGATGAGGTAGCTGTTTTCTCTTTCTGTAATATGATTTACAGTAACCCCTCGTTTATTGCGGGGGTTCGGTTCCGGGAGTGGCCATGATAGGTGAATTTCCGCGAAGTAGGATCACCCTATATACATAGGTATTTTACATCTATTTTTACCTTTACTGTATAAACCTTCCCTGCTTTGTTAAAAAACCACCCTTTACTTTATTTATAACAGCATGCAAGCGTAAATTTATATGAAAGTTTTAGGTAAACTTACTGTGAATGAGGTGATGATGACGTGACATACTCATATACATAACTATTTTACATTTATTTTTACCTTTACTGTATAAACCCTCCCTGCACTGTTAAAAAACCACCCTTTACTTTATAAATGACAGCATGCAAGCGTAAATTTATATGAATGTGATAGGTAAACTTACCGTGAATGAGGTGGTGATGACGTGTATAGACTCCAGAAGAAATTATTCCACAGCCAATGACAGCTTTACGGCTGCTTTTTGCGAGAGAAGAACATGGTAATGGGGAGTTGCTGTCGCTGTTTCTTCTTTTGTTGGAAGATAGTCTTTTAAGGAATCATGGCATTGTCGAGAAGATTGCAGAAGGTCACCCAATGAACCATATTATTGTCATGTTCTTGCGAGAGTTGTTGGATTGCTTTCACACATTTATACATGGCTGCCAGACATTCGAGAGTAAGGCCAGGTTCTTCAATTTCTTCGTGCGTTTCCTCTGGTTCTTCCTCTTCTTCGCTCGCTCGCTGAAATTGTCATTTTCTCCAAGTCTTCATCAGTCAGAGGCTGCGAGTGGCAGTTGATCATTTCATTCATGTCTTCATGAGTCATATCTTTAAAGCCTTCTCCTCCTAGCAATGCAGCCAACTTCACAGCTTTCGCAACTGCCGAGTTATGGACTTCGTCAGGAGCGAATCCCTTGTAGTCGTAGATGACTCAGGGCCACAATTTCTTTCAGCTGGCATTGATTGTGGCTGGCTTCATCTCATTGATTGCATTCTGAATATTTTGAAGGCTTGTAGCAATCGTGTAATTATGCCAGTAAGTCTTCATTGAGAATTCTTTGTCTGAATCCATGGATTCAACCAGGTTCACTAGGGCATTTCGTGTGTAGAGGGCCTTGAACGCACGAATAACGCCATGATCCATAGGCTGAATCATTGATGTTGTATTCGGTGGCAGGAACTCTACTTGAACACCATCATATTCAAGAGTAGTTGCATGGCCACCAGCATTATCCATTAAAAGAAGGACTTTAAACTCAAGGCCCTTTTCTGCAAGATAAATTTTAACCTGAGAGCTATAGCATTGGTGAAACCAGTCCGATGTGAGGCTTTTCGTGATCCAGGCCTTAGGGTTATGCATCCAATACACTGGCAGCAGATTCTTATTCTTCAAAGCCCTAGGGTTCATTGACTTGTAGATAAACCCGGGGTTTAACATGAAGCCCGCAGCATTCCTGCACATGATGAGGGTAACGCGGTCTTTGTGTGCTTTAAATCCCTGGGCTTTAGCTTCTTCCTTGAAGAAAAAAGTGCGAGACGGCATTCTCTTCCAAAATAACACAGTCTCATCTATGTTAAGCACTTTCTCAGGAGCATATTCCCCTTCGGCGATAATTTTCTTAAAATCGTTGTTCACAGAACCTTCAACTGCAGCTGTATCTGCAGAGGCAGCTTTGCCATAAACTGAAATGCTCTTTAGGCCATAGCATTTTTGAAATTTGGTGAACCTTCCCTTGCTTGCCATGAATGATTGTTTCCTCAGTAGAGAATCACTGGAGGGTCCTGGTTGTGAGTCGTCGATATCTTCTCTCTCCTCCTCTCCACGGTTGTCGTCGCTTCATTTGCAGTGAATGTATCTTACAGCTTCTTCACCTTTGTTTGTATGATATTGGTGTCTTTGCTGATGTTCTGTATGCAATCAGTAATCCACAGGGCCAAAGCAGATTCCATCCGCACTGTTATCTTATTGCGGGGTGTTACGGCCCTCTTCGCTGTTTTACTAAATGAAATTGTTTCTGTTTTCTTGATATTTGCCTCGTCCTTTTTGATTTAGCGAACAGTAGATACGTTGAGGCCAAAATGACGGCCAACATCCGCAAACCTTCTTCCTTCTTTAAGCATATCTAACAGTTTTACCTTTTCTGTTATGGTTAACATCTTCCTTTGCCGCTTAGGCTCACTACCAGAAGCCTTAGAAGATGGAGGACGCTTGGGAGGCATTGCAGAGGTTGAAATACGTTAATAAAAAAATCACAAGCACAACGTATTAAGAACAAAACGCGAACGGCGCACTGAATGGGCAAGGCGAGACAATGCAAGATGGTGGAAGAACCAAGCTTCAATCAAAAAGCCTATCAGACCCCATGATACAAGACATACAGAAAATTAATTATGTGATTCGTTTTCTCCCACCCTTCCAGCCAGTAGCATCCCATGAACTATTTCACGTAGGTGTGAGCCTTTGCATTTTGCAAGACGCCAATACAGTGTACGCTATCGTACAGTATTTCACATGGTGCAATACTGTGAGTTATATGTTTAAATTTATGTTTTTTACTATTTTTTACTGTTTTATTATTCTTAGGCTAGGAAATACTTATTTTTATCAATAAAATAATGAAAATCTTGGAAATTTTAATACACCTTGTTCCTTTTTTCTGCGTTTTTTAACTGCAAAATTGCAATAATGCCCCCAAAAAATTATAGTAAAAAAATACGAAATTTGCGAATAACGCCCATGCAAAAAAAAAAAAAAATAATAATAATTTTAGTAAACAATCAACCGCCTCAGAGGCACTTTTCCGCCATCCTCCTCCTCTTCTACCACTTAATGCGATTGGATATTATGAAGAAGATTGAAAAAAGCATTAAGAACAAACAGCAAACATATTTTCAATATAATATCAGGGAAATAGCGTGTGAGGGTGCATCAGCTGATACGGAAGTGGCAAAACCTTTGCCGATGGAGGTTCGTTTCCCCTCATCCTACTCCTCTTCTACCGCTTAATGCAATCGGATATTATGAAGAAAACTGAAAAAAAAGCATTAAGAACAAACAGCAAACATATTTTCAGTATAATATCGTTTGGGAAATAGCGTGTGAGAGTGCATCAGTTGATACGGAAGTGTGACAAAACGTTTGCATCCTCGTCCTCACCGCCACCATCAGTGTTGCCAGAATAGATGATTGAGAGAAATGATAAATATAAAAATGTACATGTAAGCTGGTAAGTTATTTCAAGTATCTTAAAGATGAAGTACATTTTTATTTAAATTACAGTATGTACTACCATCTTGTTATTAATATATGTCTTAAAATGTACCATACATTAGAAAGTAAAAACATCCGCTTTATCTGGCATCCCTGGCCGCCATGCACGTCCCAGTGTAAGCCTGTTACCAACGGCATAATAGAGTGCATTAATTTGTTTACTGTACAGTAAATCTGCATATCTTTTATACTGTACACTATTTGCATGTTGTTATAAATAACTACAGGTCTTTCTGCTTTGTTATGTACTAATAAAATATGTTTTACTTATGTCTTTGGTATTGTGTGTCTGGCCACCATGCACATCCCAGTGTAAGCCTGTTGCCAACGGCATAATAGAGTGCATTAAATTGTTTACTGTACAGTAAATCTGTATATCTTTTATACTGTACACTATTTGCATGTTAATATAAATAACTACAGGTCATCCTGCTTTGTTATGTACTTACAAAATATGTTTTACTTATCTTATATCTTTGGTATAGTGTGCCTATGGATGGTTGTGGAACGAGCTATGCCCTTTATCATTGTTTCCTATGGAAAATGGCTCGTTTTTTTGGTCGATTTTCCATTTACCCGTGACTTCTGAGACCCTATCTCCGCATTGCATTATTCTGAGAACTAGATGTATGTACCAGCTCACGTAGGTGCAACCCTTTTAGTTTTCCGAAATGCTGATACCGGTATCGTATTTTACATGGTGCAATACTGTGAGTATTTATGTTTCTTACTGTTTTATTATTTTTAGACTAAGAAATAAATTTTGTTATCAATAAAATAATGGAAATTTTAATACATGCTAGCTCACGTACGTGCGACCATTTTCGTTTTCCGAAATGCCAATATTGGTATCGTGCTTTCTATGGTGCAGAGTTACATGCTTAAATTTATATTTTTTTACTATTTCTTACTGTTTTATTATACTTAGGCTGGGAAATAAATTTTTTTATCAATAAAATAATGAAATTCTTTTTTTCATATAAATAATGAAAATACTGAAAATTTTATTTTTTTAATATTTTAATATTCTCGCATATACCCAGAAAAAAAAAGCTCGGCAAAAAAAACTGTGATGCACTGAATTCGCGATAGGTGAATTGCAGTATAGCGAGGGGTTACTGTACTCTATTAATTTAATTTCTTGTTATATATTATTTATTAAATGATCTGAAAGGGAGTATATAATGGCTGTCTCACTGCTAGAGCCACTTAAAATATTCCATAAATATATACCTGTAGCTTCTCTTGGTTCTTCTTTTTTTGTTTGATGCTTCCATTGTACAGTGAGCTTGTGGATGTGAGTAACTGGTACTGTGCCTATGGCCCTACATGGTGAAAAGTGTGAAGTGTATGGTAGAACAGAATCTTAACAAGTTTGGACTTTGCTTTGAGGAAAAGCACCAGATTGTGTTAAGAACTGCTACTGTCACATGTTGCCCATCATGCTATGCAGTATGTTAATTTTCTTATCAAAGTCTTCCCTAACATATTCAGTTGAACATTAATCAAGAGAAACAGTATCTCAAAGAAATCTTATTGTATTATTTCAAGTCTTAGAAAAGTGTTTACAGTATTACATGTACCGAAATTGATGATTCTCTTAGGAATTTTGAAGATATTTGTTTTAAAAGATTGACTGTATTAAATATTGATGTATATAGAAAGTAGTAATGGCTCGGTCTTTGGAATTGTTGTCCTTGGCATTCTTCACACTCCATATATTGTCAGTAACTCTGTGAATATGGTTCACATTTCTCTCTTCTACAATTTATTTTGAATTCTCCCTCACATTTTCTTCCCGTAAAGAGTCAAGACGTTTGTGGGAGCTCCGGTAGGAAAACTTCAAACAGAACTCTGGTAATTGAATATCTGATTGTGTAATTACCTAATTGTGCTTACAGGAAAGAGACCCAAGCTTGTAACTTCCTGTCTCTTAGCCGGTTCCATTTTGTACTTAGTGATACTTATCATACTTGTCCTTAAAACTATGGATTGAGTTAGCATGAACTACTTCCTAGCTTAGCAAATTCCAATTTTCAACTACTCTTACACTAAAAAAGTACTTACTTACATACTGCAAAGCAGTTTTCTTACGAATCTTCAAACTATGACCTCTAGTTCTAGTTCCAGCCATATCAAGAGCTAGTGAAAGACAAAGGGGAGAAGCATTATAGCTACTTTGTGAGAAGGAATTGGGTTTTCTGATGAATTGGTGCATTTTTTTACTAGGCTATCTCCCTTGCAAGTGTATGAAAGGATCGTTGACTTCTATTTCATTAGACAGTGGGGTTTGTGATAATAAAATATCTCAGTCACCCCTCCATTTACGCGAGGATAGGTTCTGAAAATGACTGTGTAAAGCAAATTTCTCGTATTTTAAAAGAGTCTATTCCCACAATGTTAATAGACATAGATACGCTCCACAAACGTGTAGAAACACACTATACCAAAGAAAAAAGCTAATTAAAACATATTTTACAAGTACATAAACAAGCTGAAATAAGTATTAAAAATATACAATACAGTATTAAAGCTATACAGATAACCAAAAAATACTGTACAGTGAACAAATTATTTCAATCTATTATGCGGCGGGCAACAGGCCTACTGGGACGTACGTGATGGCGGTGAGCGGTTGACTTAAGCGGTAGGAGAAGGAAGGAGAAGAGGAGGTGGAAGTGGGAGAACTAACCCCTGTCTGCAAACGTAAACAAAGATAAAATAAAAAATGAACAAAGGCAACACTAGAAAACTCAACATGCTTTGCTTAACTCTAGGAAATGTCACCTTTTTTTTTTCATTCTGCAACGCCTGAATATAATATTAAAGATCCAAAAAAAAAAAAAAATTTATTCTACTCACTATATACGGCGAGCAACAGGCATACTGGGACGTGCCTGGTGGCAGTGAGCAGGTGACTTAAGCTGTAGGAGAGGGAGGAGAAGAGGAGGGGGAAGTGAGAGAGCTAACCCCTGGTTGTGGTTGGGTTTCATGCTTCCTAGATGTGCAGGGTTAAGGGTCATCAGAATCACTTCTTTTGGATGAGAAGTTGGCATGAAGAGTTGCCTGCCGTGCAACCTTCCTATTTTCTTTCAAAAATTAATTGTAGCAGGCAACATATTGCATGACCCTTCAGTACATCAAGCCTGCACACTCTACTTTAGATTTTTTTTATCCAAAATATCCAAGGCTTTCTCCGTATGATTAAAAAATTCACCAAAGTCCTTCACAGTGAGTGTTTTCATGGGGCTCCCATGAAGTGTGGCTTCTGCCTCCTTTTCCTCCTCCTTCTCAAGTTTTTGCAGTTTTAACACAAGGTTTATTGACTTTCTCACTCTTTTAGGATTAGGAGCACTGCCACAATCATTTCCTGGTTGTTTACTGGCCATTATAGATGAATAAAAATATGCAAAAAAGCACAAGAAACACAAAGCTTATCACAACAACAGTTAGAACAAGCGATATATCCACACGGTATGCTGGGTGAAGAGAGACTGAAGCACTTGGCAGCATGGCGGGAAAGTGGCTCAGAGGCGAGCGCTTAGTCACTACACTGTACCACGTTTTTACTCGCTGTCTCTCGTTCACGTTAACCGTGCAGTTCAAATTTTTTTCACTATTGTATATGTGCTAATCCAAATTTGTGTAGTCTAAACTTGCGTAAATGAAGAGGTGACTGTACTGTACTGTTCTATACAATTTCACAATTTCGCTTAATCAAATGAACTCGTTTCTTGATTATCACGTGGGGAGAGTGGTTAGAGTACTCAGCTTGGGAAGTGACAAACATATGTTTGCACCCACTGCATGGCATTTGGAAGGGCATTCATCCTTCATTTCCCATCTCCAACCTAGCTCTCCACCCCCATTCAAATGGGGCTTTATAGTGATACATAAAATGGCAATATTCTTGTTTATTCAATTCACAAACTTTTATTCTAATTTACATTTTGAGTCTTCCATTGAATTTACATTTTTATTTACTCCACCGAATTCATACTTTCTGACCAATGAAAGATTATGCAGTATTTCAAAAGAATGGCAGAATAGTATGCTCTGAACATGGTTTTTATTTTATTCCAGATACAGCGGTCACTACTTTGTGACCACACTCATCTATAGTGTTCTCTTGGGATTCTTAGGAATGGACCGCTTTTGTTTGGGACAAACTGGAACTGCTGTAGGAAAACTTCTCACACTGGGAGGTGTGGGTATATGGTGGATTGTTGACATAGTCCTCTTGATAACAGGCTCTCTTACACCTGAAGATGGTAGTAATTGGAATCCCTATGTATGAACTGTCTAAAGGTTTCTAAATTATCCCTTCAGCCAATTAATATAGCTCTTATATGATAATTATTGTTGTAACTTATAAATCTGTTGCGTTAGTTGACTAACTTGTGATATATTTCATTGTCTTTGGATATACTTTGTAACTTTGAGTGTGATTTTAAATTGCAGAAATAATATTGGATACAGAAGACACTTCTTAGATCTAAGTATATCTTATTATTTATTGTGGATTAGTATTTATTACTAATACCTATTAGCATGGCATCCCTTACAAATACCAATGCTCTAAAATACCGTCATATGGGACAAGATGTTGATAGCCTACCAAAATTTAAAACTATAAGCTTGAGGGATAAAATCCTGAAGGAATTCATAAAAAAACAGTTGCGCACTAGTGAGACACTTGAAGCTCATTGCCAGAGCCGTAAGGATTTTATCAGTGCCTCTGTTGAGGAAAGTCTAACTGCGAGTACAAGTGGTCTGTCATCTGCTGAGGATTTCAAGCACCTACAAGATTTGCTGGTATTTAAGCAGGTTTTGAAATCAAGTGGTCTTACAGATGATGAAGTCCAAGTTCTTTTATGTGAAAAGGATAAAATATTGCACCCTTCCTCATCATTCCAGAAAAGCAAACTTGAGGCAATACAAGATAAACTTGAAAAAAGACAGAAGTGGCTTGACGAGCTTGCTGAACAGGAGGAGAATTTCAGTGGAGCTGTTCCTTTAAATCGTCATGAGTTTGAGGAAGAAATCAACTGTGTCCCCTCTTCTGAAAAAGCTGATAAACTTACTGCTTGTCTTGTACGACTTCAACCTCACAAAGACGATACTGTTCCTGTGGATCACCCTATTAATCATATAAAACAAATTGCAGAAGAACTTTTCCCTCCAGAAAGCAAGCCCACTTCTACTGTAAATGAATCAAAGAGGAAGAGTGATTGGAAGGTAGATGATAGACATTCAGGAAAAGTGTTTAAAACTGAAAACAAAATTTTGTATATGACAGAGAAACCCAAAACTTTATGGGACATGGATAAAATCCCAAAATTAATTGCAACTGATAAAGTATTACAAAGTGAACAAACATGTTCCAAGAGGGAGAAAGCTATTACTGACACAGGTAGAATGGTCATAACTAAGAAGGAAACTCTAGTCAAGCATGACCGATCCAGACCATTTGTCTTAACTCTTGTACCCAGTGATCTCATTCCTCTCAGCTTCATAGAAGCTAACAGAGAAACCATTGAGAAGCTAAGAAGCATGGACAAGTTTAGAGACTGGAGAGAAGGAGAGCCCTCAGAGACTTTATATATAAAGAACCTATCATCTAAAGTTACACCTAATGACCTTGCCTCTCTCATGGGGAACTTTGAGTCTGCAGATGGACGGAATATTGCCTACAGGATCCTGAATGGGCGAATGAAGGGCCAGGCATTTGTAACTTTCCCAGACAAAATTCTGGCTGAAAGAGCTCTGAAAACATGTAATGGCTTCATTTTATATGACAAACCAATTATTATTGAGTATGGTAAGCAGTAGATGTTGGGTGTAATCTATTTTTAGCTGGGGTCTATTTAGCATTAAGAAATTAACTGTAGCATTTTTTATAATAAAGTTTGCAAATTTTTTCTGTATTATTTCAGGTTTATCTTACCTTGGTGTAAGATTTATTTCTATGTTGTAATTGTATTATAATAAACAATATATAAGAAATTAAATTTACAGCTAGAGTTGTGTGCAATGCAGTAAAAGTTTGATAAGAGTGGAAGAGAATAATAATGGTATTGACACCTAGAAATGTTGAACAGTGAAGAGGCTTATGGTTGGGTTTACCAGATGTTTGAAGGAGAGTTTGGGCAAGGAGATATAAAGGAATTATATATATGAAGTCTTGACTAGGAGATCCCTTGACATCCAGATAACAGAGGTATGCAGAATTCATATGATAAACAAGCTACCTTAAATTTTTTTTTGAGTAATATCAATCTCAAATGTAGGAATTGGGGTGAATTGGAGATCCTGTGATTTGGTTTTGGGAATTTAGTTAAACGTAGTCTTCATCTTCTTTACTCTGTACAGCATTCATAAGCGTAGTTGTAAATAAATGATAATGATTACCGAGATGCAGATGAGTATTATTTTTGGTATTTTGTGTATTTTAAATGTTTTGTTTCTTTTCGTTGTTGTGGCCATTATGGTGTGTCTGGTAGAAGTAGGAAAAGTATGTTATGACAATAGCTTCTTTAACTACATTATTTATCAGGAGACCTATCTGTCTTTAAAATATATGTAGTTGAATCTTCTGAGTGAGTGTGGTTTGTAAAGTGTATATTGTTTGATGATTCTTTAGAGAATTATAAGAGGATCTGAGAGTGATAGGGTAAGAATATTTTGAACTTAGGAGAGGAACAGGCTGCATGTGTTAAGTGTTTGTGGTAATACAGATGAGAAGTATTTTAAAGATATGTAAGAATGTTAATTGGACATTCGTGAACTTGAACAAACCATATGAAAAGTTGGAAGTATGTTGAAAGTATTAAAGTTTGCGAGTTTGAAATGCTGAGTGATGAGTCTAAGATGAAAGTAGGGCCGAGTCAGGGTTGTGACATTGCCATGGTTGTTCAGTATGTATATGGAATGGTTAGGGAAGCAAATGCAAGAGTTCTAGACAGGGGTTTGGAATTAGGTGAGAATGGAAAGTAATGGGAAGCAAATCTGTTGCTATTTTTGGGTAACTGCTGCTGATAGCTGAACCATTGGAGAGACTGGTGTGTGTGGTGATTGAGTATGTAAAAGTGTGTGTGAGAAAAGCCATTTACATACATGTCTAGATGGGATAAATGAGTAATGAAAAAATGATATTCAGGAATGAATGCAAAGAAAATATTTTATGATCAATTTATTGGGCACACAATATTGTATAGTGTATAGACTCGTTACAACGAGTGGATGAAATAAACAAGAGTGCATGTAATAAAGATGGATTTGTTTGAGAAATATGATAGGCATGTTAAAAATGAAGGATAAATATGGAGAGGTATAAAACAGACATTGGAAGAATGCCACAAGGTAGACCAGAATATACTGAGGTGGTTTGGACATAAGGAAAGAATGAATGGGTAAAGTAAAACTGAGAATAGCACCATGAATGAGATGGAAAGAGGATTGGCTGCACACAAATGTTAGCAGAGCAGGGAAGTGGAAGTGCAAGAGAAAGGGATGGGTGGAGAGAGATGGTTAATGGCTGATGCAACCCAGAGGATTTATCCACACATGCTTGTAGTTGCGAGTGAGATGGTTGCATTTTGCAGTATTGGGGGTAACCAGTTACAGCTGCTGTATCATATGGCAGATGAACTGTGCCCTGCTTATGTTGTGAGACCCAAGTAGTATAACAGGGTGGGGTGAGGAATTGTGGTGATTCTCCTCTTTGTGTATCATTACCTCATCTCTGCCTTGTCTGTAACCTTTTTCTTTTCCTTCGTCTTATTGTTTTCTTCGTGCCCAAGCCTTTATTGATGAGGGCAGTTTTTTGCCTGTCCCGTTGTCACACTCATAAATGTGGGAGATAGGCTGTGTGCATTTTCTGGTGAATGGATGTGTGCTCTGTCTTAGTCAGCTGCCACACCATGTGGATTATGGACTTTGTATGTAGATACTAAGTACTAAGTGGGTGAGAGAATAATGGTAGCAGTACACTCTTATAATGGAGTGGTTTTAAAAAAACCATAATATGTCGGAATACTAAGTACTGTATTCTAAAAAATATTCTGGTCTTGCAAAGAAAAATGATTCAAATCAAGATTTCGTACCTGGTTAAGAACCTTATTTTTCTCCTTCACATTAATATAGCTTACTAAACACAACAGGGTAGCCATTAAGAGTATCAAAAGCAGTGAAGTAGCAGGCCTTCACAATAACATCTTCACCTCATTTTAGTTTTTCAGGCAAAAAAAAAAAAAAAAAAAACTAAAGGAAAGGTATCTGTGTAACAGAACATAGCCCACATGGTGTCATGGGGTGTTCATGTGGCGTAACTGATATTTCCAGTATGGCTTTCTGGGCAGGATATGTGTTTACAGAGAGATGACCAGAGATCTATGGTTCAACCCATAGGCCTCACACACCCCGGTGCAAATTGCCGATAGAGGTCAGAATTGTCACAGTTTTAGGTCGTTCCCACGAGAGCCGAAAACCAATATCTACATGTACGTATCCACATGCACCTGTAAAAATACACATATAGGCCCTCCTTGTGTCCGATTGGCCTTCTTATAGCCACGCCCTTAATACTACACGAAATGGGCGGGAATCCCCGTTTCTCTAGAAGCCTTTTGGGTGAGGCTGTCCAAGCATACCACGCCCTGCCATCATGGTCGTACAAGAAAGTAACAAGCAGTGAGAAAGAAAGGTTAGTAACAAGTTGTCCGGGGCACGAATAAGATCTTAGATTTTACCTTAAGGGGACGGGGAGCATTGAGGTATAGAATAAGTTTATAACTAAATAAACTTAATGTTAAACAATCTGTGCATATCTGTTTTCACCTCGCACGCTATAACTTTAGTATAAAGGGAAGAACTATACGACATTGGTGGTATTCTGGTGAGATATAACTCTACGACTTCGAGTCTAGTATAGTCATAGAATAAAACTATATGACAAAACAATACACAGGAAGTATTAGTATATTCTATCTGTACCACCCACAAGAATACATTTTTAATTACCTCCTACAGCTTGCAGATAATACTTATAGATAGATGAATTTCTGCCTCTCCCACCACGAAGGATATTTCATTTACTGTTCTCATAAGATACACAGGGAATACAAGTTTGGATCTGTTTCCCATCATCTCAGGGAAATTCCGAGCTGGTGAATGGTCCTAAAAGTTGTGTACATTATTAAAATTTGGATGCAATTGTCTGCGATGTCTAATAATATGCTATCGCACCAGCGAGATTGTTTAAGTATGTTATACAGTGTTACCTTTAGTCACGAATTTAATCCGTTCCTTAACCCCATTCGTGAGTCGAAATGATCGTAATTGGAAACAATTGTTCCCAATGAAATGCATGAAATTCCAATTAATCTGTTCCCTAGCCCCAAAAATATACCTTTTAAATTTTTTTATGGGTTTATAAGTGACAAAAATATATAAATGACTGAAATATAACCTTAATTATAGGAAAATACTGTATTCTACTGTACTTAAAGAAAAGATGGTATTTACCTTAGTGGTTGATAGTTGCTGGCACACGTGGATGATGGTGGTGGAGGAGGACTACTCCAACTATTAAGGTACAGGCAGTATATGTGGTGTATTCTCTCTACATGAACTCTTGGAAGGGGGTCTCTGGCTGGTATTGGCACAAGAAAGCAATCTAGAAAAATTTGTCTTATTGATAAATTTTTCTGAAATGGGATATCACATTGTCATTTAAAATATTCACTGCTCTGTTGATCACAGTTTTGTCCAGGTGATGACTCAATGAAAGCCTGCCCATCACTCCACTTACTAAATATTTCTTTTAACTTATCACTTAAAACCTTTACCCTCTCATCCCCCTCCTCCACTGATTGCTCCTCTTAGATAGTCTTCACCTGTTCACGATGCAACTCGAAAAGTTCTGTGGTGGGTTTTTACAAACATCCTCCTCATTGACCTCCAAGCCCAAACTTTTTCGTGGGGTAACAATCTCATTCATTATGTTGACAGCTGGTCTCCTCCTCGAAATCTCTATCAGCCACACAACCTGGCCAAAATTTCCTCCAGGTGTGTGCAGTAAGAGACCTCCTTCCATGCCTTGTCACAGAGAGGCCTATGCAGCGGAGGGTATTGAAATGGTCTTTCCAGAATTCAAGCAGGGTCAAATTCGTGTCATTGGTGACCTGGAAACATATGGAAAAAAGACCATTCGTTTACAGTTCTTAGAATTAGAAATGACTCGCTGGTCTATAGACTGGAGGAGAGGAGTATGTTTGGAGGTAAAATTTTGACTTTCATGGAGACGTTTTTGATATCCAGGTCTTCTTCCAAACCTGGAGGATGGGCAGAGCATTGTCCATTACCAGAAGACACTTAAGGGCAAACCTTAAATTTGAATTTTATGAAGGCGTTTTTGATATCAAGGTCTTCTTCCAAACCTGGAGGATGGGCAGGAGCATTGTCCATTACCAGAAGATACTTAAGGGGCAAACCTTTTTCCTCAAGATCTTTCTTGACAGCTGGTGCAAAAGCTTCAGTCAACCATTCTATGAAAAGGATACATGTTACCCAAGCCTTGCTATTCGACCTCCACATTACCGGAAGTCTAGCCTTCTACACATTATTGCGCTTAAAAATGCATGGATTTTCAGAGTGGTAGACTAAGAGACTTAATCTTGCAATCTCCACTTGCATTAGCACACAATAAAATTGTAAGCCTGTCCCTTATTGGTTTGTGGCCAGGCATTGCCTTCTCTTGGATTATGTAGGTCCTTTTAGGTATATTTTCTAAGCAGTCCTGTTTCATCACAGTTAAAAACTTGGTATGAGGCATAACCTTCACATTTGATAAAGTCAGTGAATTATATCAAATAGGCATCCGTTGCCTTTTGCTCCGAACTAACTGCCTCTCCATGCCTAATAACATTATGAATTCCAGTTTGTCGATGGAATACTTCAAACCAGCCTCTACTTGCTTTAAATTTGTCAATTCTAGCACTACTAGCACTTAGAGTGTTCGCTACTGTAAAGCCTTCATGCATATTATGGCCTTGCTAACATTATCTCCAGCAAGTTCTCCATTTATCCAAACTAAATTAATTTTTCTTCCTCTTCTATAATTTGAGACCTATGCTTCATTAAATTATCACTCCTTTAGCCATGTTAGCCGCCTTTAAGGCCTCTTTATTCTTTGAAATAGTACAGATGGTCGATTTTGCCAAGTCATACTATGTGGCGAGATAAAAAACACGAACACCGTTCTCTTGTCTAGCTATATATTTCTTTTTTCGTTTGCATGGTAATACATTTAGGCTTTTAAATGCCACTATCACTAATATCTTTCACTTTCTTAGGAGACATAATGAGGACTAATATAAAAGTAAAAAGCAAAAAAAATCTGGAAATATACGAAAGAACAATGAGCGAACTTCACAGTGCAGAACTGAAAGCAAGCACGTGGTCGCCCGGGGGGATGTGCGTGTGTATGTGGGTTCATACCTCGAGGATTGTTCGCGGGTCGATTAAAATCTTGTTTGAAAATTATATTTGTAAGTCAATTTAATCGTGGTTGGGGAGCGTTCGTAAGTGGAGGTTTCACTGTAGTTGCATTTTCTAAGTAAAGATATTAAAATGAGTTAAATGTGGAGACATTTGTAATAAAATATTTTTGATAGTTTTGAAGCAGGCTTTTGAGAAAACTGCTTTATCATATGAGATGTGGTATTGCTGAAGTCCAGTGTGACTGCTTTAAAAATTTATTTGACTAATAAGTACTCACAAGGTATACATAAATAGGGGTTTGGTAACATGTTAATGGTATGTAAATGACCTATCTTTAGAAATTAGAGTATCCTAATGCAGGGCTCAAAGAGAAGTCCACATACACTCTTATCTTTTGCCTGACATAGGATGTACTTAAAAGATACCCACTGATAGCGGAGAAAGAACTTCCTACATATCAATCCTTCCTCTAACTTTCTTTTCTTGCTAGGAAAAATGGATAGTACAAGGATGGGTGTAGTATGTATTTTAAAGCTCTACTTTCTCAACTTTCGTTAAACTTGAGGGCATCTTTAAAGCTTCAGTGGGGTATTTCGTCATGATAGAGAATATCAATCAAGCCATGCTTAAATAGCTCAAGTCTTTATATTCCTGGTTGGAAGGGAGAAAGATGACCTCAATGTAATCCTAGTGTTGAATAACCTTAAGAAGGACATGAAGAACTGGCAGCTCCATCTTTGGTGAAATTGATTTTTCTTGCATATTTACAGCAAATAGAAGGAGTGAGGAAGGGCAAGGCATGATGGAGTCCTGCTGCCTCCCTTGTTACGTTCAACTGTGGCCACCCTGTTGCCTTTAGAGAGATGTGGTGTAATGCTGAAGAAACTAATATCCAGAGCAAATCCATTGACACACCAATACTGTATTTTACTATATCACAAATTTCATCATCTTGCACTTTGACTTACAACAGTATCATATTTGAACAGAAAAAATATTTCAGTAATATTTGATGCAGTTTGGATATGAATGTATTAATAAAAAAGACGTAAGGATACTTGTGGTTACCAATCACAAATAAGTTTTAAGACGAAATGCCAAATCCTACTGATCTCAGCAAAAGACCCGAGGTAGCAGGGCTACAATATACTCTGCCTCCTTTGCTAGAGAAAAGTAGCTTTGAGGGTAAAACGAGCACATCCCTTAATTATGAGAAATGTTATTACATAAATATATAGAGTATAGTGATGCAGCACCTCTTTAAACACAGGTTTGCTGTTTGATTAACTATATGAGAGAGAGATGTTTTACAACTAGTATAATTGGATTGTGTTGTATCTTCAGAACCAGTCATTGGTAGACTTCTTTGCAATTTCTGTATTTTTTTTTTTTTTATAAATTTTTTTTACAAACTGTTTAAATTTGTTTTGTATTGATGGAGTTTGGGATAAGACCAATAGTTTCATGGAGAGAAGTAATAAGCATCACTTTATCTGAAGACTGATCAGAGAGGGCTCACATTTATAGGGCTTCTTGTGAACACCACTAGATAGTGGTTCTCAATGCTGTGATATAGCCATGGGGCCTCTTCTAGGTACCCTTTCCTTTCCACATTGTGTCTGGGGAATGCCTCTATTAATCAACTTTTATGATGCAAGATTTTTAAATAATTTTAATGCTAAAATACAAGTACATGGATTTATAATGGTCTTGGAAATTGAATACTTTATTCATACAGTACAGTATTTATAAATGATACAGTATGCACTGTATTTTAGTACAGTCTCAGCCATAAGTCTTCAATCAGAAAAAGTCAGTGATCAGTTATAACTGACACCATCCTCACTAATATATTAATACCTTAAAGATAATTTATTTAAATAATAGTCAGCTTTCACTTACTGACGATACGTATAATTCTCAAAATATCAGTACCTGTACTTATTTTTTAAATTGTGAAGCAATGAGTTATCTCATTTCCCTTTCAATATCAACAATGGGTGATGTTTTAAGCTAAGTAACATATCCTAGAATTCTCCCTCCTTGCCATCGAGTAATTCCAACTATAGATCTTCTGAGATGAATCCTTTATTATTTTAAAACGAGCACACTTATGAACTCCCATCTAAAACCCTTAAGTAAGTAGCTGTATTACTTTACTACACAAAAAGCATTTATAAGTAGATTAAGTATACACATTCAGAGATAATAAAGACTCCAATTCAGAAGGCTCTTCAAGAGATGTAAGAAAAATAAAAGAAGTCGATTCAACCCAAGTACTCATCTTAGCTCCTTAGAGATAAAGGTCTGCCACAATTCTCTCACCACATTGCTTGGGTCATCCTTAGGGTAAGTGGGCCCTATACGATCTTCTGCCATAAGCTCTAACAGCCGTAATTGGTTTACTCCCACAGCGTCGTCTTGTGGCAATCCCACAGTTTGCCATGCTAGCAGTTTTGCGAGATATCTCTTTGGCTAAATTTACCTATACACAATCTCTCTTCACTTAATCCTGTCTCTTGCATACCATCCTCTCTGCTCCAATGACACACTATGTGCTTTCAATACTCTTTTCATTCTAGCTCAAATAGGGCTGTCCATGTAGTCTTCCTTCAGTTACGGTTCTTTTTCTATGCCTAGATCTACACCGAATATTCTTGGATATTCTTCACACATCACTTATTATCCCTTCACATCTGACAAGTCACATCACTCTCCATCTCTGTTTCTATTCCCCACACTTTACTAGTCTTTCATCATTCATTTTTTACTTACCTCCAATCCATCACTGGTACTCTCTACTGTAAACTATCCGACAGCCTTCTTCCAACATGTGATCTTTGCCTCACCTCTACATTTCTTATTCTATTTTTGACATACCTATCATACTTCTTGAACACCTCATCTCTATTACCTTCAACATGTCCTTTTCCTCCTCTCTTAAATCCAAGTCTGCTCCATACAGTGCCGTGGTACAATCACTTCTGCATATATCCTTCTCTTTACATTAATTTCTAAGTACCTATTTCTCATCACACATCATCCCACCTACACATTTACTTGCTTCCATCATTCTGTGGCTTACCTCGGCATCCACTCGTCCATTCACTGCTACATATGGCCCATGATACTTATAACTCTCAACATCCTCAAGCATATCCCCATTCAGTTTCGCAATCAATCTGGCAATATAAACACTCCTCGCACATCTCATGACTACTTTTACGAACTTTCACCTGAAACTTCTTTCTCTAACATACCCTTACAAACTCAGTCACCAACTTCATCAGGTCATCCTCAATATCAGCCAACAATGCCATGCCATCTCCAAACAGCAACTGATTAACTTTCCACAACTTTCCATTCTAACCAACGGATTCCTAGCCCCTGCCAAGCATCTTTCATTTACTTCCATTACCACTCATCCATATGCACATTGAACAACGATGGCAATATTACACAACCTTGTTGTAGCCTCACATTCACCACAAACCAATTTGTATAACCATTCTCGACTCACACACTACTATTCATATGAAAGCTTTTGACTGCATGTAGCAAACTTTCTCTTATTCCATTGTTGCAACAATCCACAGTTCCTATCAACCCTGTAATGCACTTTCTCTAAGTTTATTAAAGCCCAAAATGTGTCTTTAACTTTTTCTTCGAAATTCTCACCAACCTGTCCTACCAAAAACAACTGGATCACACATCCTCTTCCTCTCCTGAGGCTACGCTGTTCTTCCCCAATTATTCTCTCAGTTCCTTCTCATACCCCAGAGCTGGAAGCGATGTATATGAATGGGTAGCCCTACACACTAAATGCGAATCCCTTATAGTGTCATTCTTTGAACTATACATGGAGACCCTGATTTACTGAGCAACAAAAATTGTCAGGAATGTGCTGTGGACATTACAAAAGATAATCATTGAGACAAAAATTGTAGAATTAACAGAAATTCCCCATTACTACCTTAACAGAAATAATATGTTTAAGACAGAGGGAACTGAACAGAGCTAGTGGTGTAAATGGCATGAATGCTAACTGAAGTCGATTACATTCCAACTGTACACACTGAACAGAGAAACGAAAATGGACATGGAATTAAGTTTTCAAAGTTTCACATGGTGAATCTGGCTGCCAGTGAAGGAGCAGAGAAGACAACATCGATGGGTGAACGCTTCAAGGAAGGTGTGCATATCAACAAGGCCTCCTTGACCTGGGTAATGTTATATCTGCTTTCTATGAAACTGGTAAAGAAGGGCTTGGCCCCTACACTGCTTCAAAGCTACTACACAATACTCTTGGCAAAAACTCAAAGGTAATTATGATTGCATGTGACTCCCCCGCTGACATCAATTTAGCAAAAAACCAAGACCATATCATGCCCATAAAATAAATAATACAATCAGAGACACACAGGCAATGGAGTTGGCAAAACTTAGCCAGCAGGTTCAACAACTAAAAGTCCAAATGGGGTCAAGTAGTTACTAAGGATATGTAACAGTGGTTACCAATGACAAAACAAATATATTGTTAACTCAAAACAAAGGTCAGTATAATGAGAATGAAAAACCAACTAGGGCTCTGCAAATAGCTTTGGATGAGAATACAAATATGGCTGACAAAGCTCTACTGGCTGAAATAGCAAGAGATCAAGTGAAGATCAAGTTGAGAACAACTTCAAGCACGGTTCACCAACAATTCAGCGCATTAACAGTTTACCTCAAAAGTTTCAGAAAAACTGTTTAATATAGGCCTGTCATTGGAAGTTCAAAATATTCAACGTTTTGTAAGACATTAGTGGTTTTAGCCATTGTCCCAACTAATGAAATTGATGATGTTTTTGAATCTTTGCAGGACGCGATGCCTCTTTCATTGGAAGAATTTGCTAAATTATTTTGAGAATACATGGATTGGCCGTCTATTCACGCATGGAAGAAGAGATCCTATTCTTAAACCTAGTATATGTAGTAATTTTGATTGTGTTGGAGGTGATCTACCAAACTATAATAGTGCCCTAGAAGGATGGCACTGAGCAGTTCAAGTGTCCTTAGGCCATCATAAACCTACAGTTTATAACCTGACAGACATTTTTAAGGCCAGAGCAAAACCACACTAAGAAATTCATTTTTCATAAAAATGGCCATAAAGATAAAAATAAAAATTCAAAATATGCTAGGGAATCTTCATCTGTTAATAATACAGATGCTTCCCTGCTTACGAACAAGTTAGGTTCCAGAAGTCCGTTTGTAAGTAGAATTGTTCGTAAGTTGTATGTAGGTAAAAGAAAAGTACTGTATGGTACATACATATGCAGTACTGTACAGACTTATGCTAAAAATACTTAATTACAACTTAAAACATAAAGTATACAGTATTAGAGAATTTAATACAGTAAAAATAACGTTGTAGTACAGTACAATACAGTAACACATTGGTAGATAATCGGCAGGCTATTGTTCAGGTCTGCAAATGTTCGTAAGTGGGAGAGCGTCTACATAGTTGCAAAGTATTACAATGCAGCAGAGAAGTTGGAATATTTTAGGTCATTAAAATACAAAATTGAGCTTAAAAAGTTAAATTATATTCTTTTTGCTTCATGAATGATCATTTAATTCAATAAATGATTTAAAAGTTACATTTACGTTTTAAATAAAGATTTGCACTGCCTTGAATTGTCATTTCGTAAAACTGTCGTCGAATGTTAAAGCCCAGACAGGAATCATATTTGATATTTTGAATAAGACATTGGAAGCCACACTGAGTCCACACTGCAAAGACCAGCTTGGACTTATCAAGTAGCTTCAAAGTAAGATTACTGGACTAGCTTTGGATTCACACAATACTGAAAAGCAAGAAGCACAAGTTGTCCAGTCACTGTATGGTGTTAACACTCCTTTAACTGTTGATGTTTAAAATGAAAATAATTCAACAATAAGCGAAGATGAGGTAAAGCCATTTTAAGACAATGAAGAAAGTGATTCATAATAATTGTAACTGCTTAAACCTACACTTTTTGACAAGCTTCAGTTAATGGGAATAACAAGACTTGAGTAAAGCTCTTGCAATGAAACAGGATCTATTGAGTAAAATGACTAATGAAATCCAGTTTGTTGCAATGAAAGTGCAATATGAGTGGGAGAAGGATTTTGAGTCACATAGAAATCCTTGGTGAAGAAAGACAAATTGCTGCAGTTACTAAAAGTAACTGAAGTCTCATTGACAGGCACCAAGATTGTCGAACAATTTCGTAAAAGGGGTCAAGAACGTACTGGTCTGATATTCAAATAAAAGAAAAGGCAGGAAGTGCAAGCTAAACTGTTGTGTATGAAGGGACAGTAAGAACAGGAAGTTTCTAGGCTTAGCTCTGAAATTCAGAGCTAAAGTAAGTGAAGCTGATTTTGCAAATAATGAGAAGTTCAGAGTTGGAAAGCTCAGAAAGACAAAGAAGTTGCAAACTTGAAAGAACAGGGGAGATGTAAGCAGTACCAATGTCGAAATGGAAAGACTGAATTAGAAGAATCAACATATTTTTAGGTGGATGATGGAAGAAGAAGTGGCAGTTAATTACAGACTGAAGGAGGCACTGACCATCCAGAAGGAAGGGAACGAGAAATTGGCTGGTCACAGGATCCAAGCAATACCAGAAGTAGTATTGAGAGTTGGCTAGAACGAGAATTAGAACTTGTAGCAGCGAAGAAACAATCAAAACAATGTGTGTAAACTTTAGTGTAAGATCGAGAGACTATATCAGAACACATGAAGTCCCTTTAATGAGATGCACATGAAGTGATGTTCTGATGTGATATGGCAGCAGCTCAATTCAAATATTATATAAAATTGAATATTTAACCAAATTTATGGTCAAAACTGTATATATACCAAAGTTATGCTACTTACAAATTCATATCTGATGCATATAATATATAAGTAGTCTACAGCTAGTTGAACTATATAAGGTATTAAAATATATTGAAATTTTTTATGGACATTTATAGATACAGGGTATGTCAAAACTCAAAGTCTTATGGACAGATGCATTCAAATACACATAAGCACTATTCATTCTTTTAATATGCAGAAATTATCTTTATATTTTTCGGAATTCTGAAAATATAAAATATTGTAGGGAATTCCGAGTCATATTTAAGGTTTCATTTTTTATAACTGTTCTCATCTACCTCAAATACCATAATATACTCATCAGAGGATGCCTGTTGATAGCAAGTTACAATATGAGTTTTAAGGTCTGTAACATTCATAAATACAGCTGTACATTGTCCACATGTATACTTTGTCTCCTCTTGCGTATTTGTAGTATTTGCTCCAGAAGTGGATATAACTGGAACTTGTGTTCTTTGACTTTTATTATTCTTTATGAAATAAACTTTCCTATCTGACAAACTGCTTATATCTCTTTTGACTACACCTGCAGTATTAGCTTGACAAATAGGAAATGAAAAGGCATTTTCTGAATCTAACATTTTGCCTATTTTTTGATTTGGCAATCCTACCAAGGCACCATCTTTATGTGAATTATCAACTAATAATGTTTCTTCAGGGAATTTCTCAACACTCATATGTGCCTTGTAAGCTAGTTTACTATGAGCTCCATCAACTTCACTACGTAGGCAATCATTTGTATATTCATCTTTATTCTTTTGTGCTGTTATATCAGAAACATCACAAGTAATATTATTAACTGTCTGTACTTCTATGGATACTTGACGTGACGCTCCACGATCAAGATGACTCTTCATGTGCATCATTAAGGTTGGTCTTCGTAAAAATAATTGTCCACAGACAGGACATTTGCGATTCCAGTTCTTAGCAAAATTTTCATCTACTTCTAATTTGTGTACTAAATGTATGTGCCTTTTAAGTTCGACAATTGTTGTACATGGAATAAGACACAGAACACAGTCATAAGGTTTATCCTTTGAATGTGCCTTCATATGGAACTGTAATGTGGAATACAGTTTGAATTTCTTTTCACACACACTACATTTATACATTCTTTCTGGATTATGTGATTGCATGTGACGTCTTAGGTCTTTGGATATCATGAAAACCTTGTTGCAGACTTTACAGGGAAATTCTTTATTTCCAATCTTGTGTTTCCGCAATATATGACCCATTAAGAAGTGGTCAGTTTTAAAGGTTTTATTGCACAGATTACATTTGACATTATGAGTACTGTGCGTCTGGGTTAGGTGATTGTTTAAAGAAACTTTACTGCTAAATCTGTCCTCACACAAATGACAGGTGAATGGCCAAGAATTAGCAGCAATTTTTACCTCATCCTCTCTATGGAGTAGCATATGACTCTCAAGGCTAGACTGTGTCTTATAGAGAATGCAGCAGTTAGGGCATGAATATACACTGAGGTTGCCACACGATTCTTGGTGTTTTTCCATTATATCCTGAGAGGAGAACTGTTTTCCACACTCACAAGAAACATGATCTGGACTACCTGTATGTATGTTTTGAAAGTGTCTCTTCAATGCATTTTTTCGTTTAAAGCCTTTATGACAGTAAGAGCAAGTATGAGAGCACTTATCAGAATGAGTGATGTCATGCTCTTTCAGATGAGCTTTAGATGGAAATCCTTTCTGACAAATTTTACATATGTGTATTCTCGGGCTCTTCTCTAATGATAAATTTTCTCCAGTACTTGCACCAGTAATTTTAACTGATTCTGTTTCTTCAAATTTACTTTCCTTAGTTATTTTGCTAGCTAACATTACTTTATCAATACTGACCATATTTCTGTCTAATATCTGTTTGGATTCTTCATCTTTCCCAATGTGCAAGCCGGAGCCCGTAGAAAAATGAAGTTTTTTTTTAATCTATCAGGAATTTCTCCTTTTTCATTGGAAGTTATGAAGAGAAATTTCTCAGAATTTGATGTATATGTTGATGATATTTTACTAAGTTCTATAATGCCATGTTTGGGGATAACTTTATGATTGTTTTTCAAGTGATCTTCAAAGTCCCTTACATTATGCAAAATTTTTTCACAGAAAGGACACGAGACATCACCTCTTTCAATAACACCAGCATTTTGCTCCTTTACCAGTGAAAATTTGTCCTCACAAGAAGCAATGTTCTTGACTTTTGAATTATTTACAGTAATACTGACAGGATGGCCAAAAAGAAGATTTTTTTCATCAATGTGAAAGGAAACTTCATCCACTGTTTCTGGGGGACAAACATCCCCTTGTCTATCACTCAATACAGTAATCTTTTCTCTTCCCAAATGTAAATTTCCATTATCGACAACCTCTTCAGAACTAGTATCAGAAGAATTATTATCACCAGATTCTTGAATGCTCTTATCTTCCTGTTGAGAAAATTGATGGAAGTGATGATGTAATATTAGCGCTGGCTGTGATATACACATATAACTGCAACCTTCAATGGAACACTTTAGTTCCTTCTGTTTGAGGTGTATAATTTCCAGATGCTTTTCAAGTCTAATATGGGAAGTGAAAAAGATGTTACAAAAGTGACATCTCATCTGGTTTTTGTATGAAGTGCAATTATGGATACGAGATAGAGAAGGTATATAATTCCTCAGGCAAAAGGGACACTGATACTTCAGTGTAATCTGTGTCTTGGGCTGACCACTACATTCTACATCTCCACTCTTGATCAGGGTTTGAGAGATGGGTCTTCGGCCACTTCTTTTTCTGGTTTTTGAATTGCAGACATTATATAGTAACTTATCAGATTCCCAAGCATTAATATTTTTATCTACATCCATACCTTCAGTGTCCATTTTCCCAGCCGTATCTCCCCAATGCATAACTAACCCTTCTTCTCGTCGTCTTTGTATCCTTGTACTACATCTGTTACCTATTCTGTTCTTTGTATTTTCACTAGTTATTTCAATGTTGCTATCTTTTTCTGTATCACTGTCAGTGTTTTCATTTTTCTCTGTTGATACATTAGTATCCTTTCTTTTTCTGCCACGTTTCCTTTCTGCAGGATAAGATTTTCTCATTGCCCTAAAGGCTGCTAGTATACCCTGTTTTTCATCCAGTTTCTTCCTTTCTTTGGGAATGCCAGGAGATCCACTGCTTTGGCTTCCAGCAATATCCAGTCTTTTTAGAAACGTCCCTATACTTTCGGCTATTGCTGCCGCTTTCTTTTCATAGTAATCAAAATTTTTAAGGAGTGTTTCACATCGTTTGCATATGATAATGTTGTTATCATTTCCCACTTTCTTAAGGAGGTAGTCAGTGCTTAATGGATCTCTACCTGAATCCTGAAACACATCAGTGCATGAATTAAGTGATTCATCCTTAGCAGTTAGAGATTCTTGAAATTCAAAATCTTCTCCAAGATTTTTGGAAAGAGTTCTCAGTATAACATCTTTCAGCGTATCATATCTAGGGTTGTTATCAATTCTTGTTTCAATTGCATTAGTTCTAGCCACTCGTCGTTTGTCACGGCATACGTAGCAAATGCTACTGATGGTTTCAGACTCCATCAGAGATCTGAAATAACAAAAGCAATAAAATGTGTTACATTCATACACGTGTGATTTACCAAACACACATAATATAAAAATATGTTGCATATATCACGTGATACATAAGTTATGAAAAGCATAGATACTGAGTTAATTACAACTATGAGAGCGTTTGCACTTTAGAGGTATTTCTGGATCATATGTAAATTTCTTTTGCTAACACAATATATGAATGCCTGTATATAAAGAGTGATGCTGTAAGAGGCTGGACTAGATTATCAACATGTAAAAATAGCCATCACAAAGTATTTTTTACATCATCGCTATCTCTTCATTAAGAATGAGGCGAGTTTAATTAAATTTACCTGAATATCGAAAATCAAGCAAGTTTCTCAAAACCATAATTAAATCACATATATTTCGTGCAAATATTAAACAAGCATGCTTGTAGGGGGTTGGGTATGGTCAACACACAATCTTAAACTGTAAAATGCTAGTGTATATTCTCGTAAGAACAAAAATCTCTTACTTGTGTAGGTATGAGTTAGCCATACAAATGATAATTATATGATTTCTTTAGAAAAATTCAATGTATATTCCACTGAACATACAGTAAAATAGATTTTATAACAGCTTGAATCATATATTCATATGATTTATATGCAAGTGTATATTCTGCTGTATACACAAACTATTTTTTGTAAGTTTGAATTACCTATTAACATGAATTATACAGAAATATGACAGTTTGTATTCTTGTTGTTAACAAAAGTAATATTTTGCCAGAGGTTGGCTTAGTCCTTTATATAGTCTTATGCAGAAAACAAAAATGTATACTATTGCATACACAAGCTATCATTGTATGGGCTTAGTTTGTGTTCACACAATCTTGTAAAGAATAATTCCCATATAAACTCCATTGTATTTTAATAAAGTTCTTTAAATCTGATTATTAATTTTCTGGAAAAAATTTACACGTTTGCTGGCCGCAACATATCATGATTATACATTTTTCAAGCTTTTAAAAAACTGGTAATGGGGATAAACTTAATATAAACATGCTTAGATTAACATCCTTCTGAATAACTTTCATTTACATGTACTGTACATCCAATGTCACCAGCCAATTATTATTCTTTTTATTACTAAATTTTTTCTGTTTGTCTCCATGTATCCCATCAAGAGTATTTTGCTATCTTAAGATAATCTGTATTATATATTGGATGACATCAACAAAATATCCTTACTCACTAAATTTCTCACATGTATCATTTACACTACTGTAAGTTGACACACCATTTTGGAAAAGATTTCCTGATACTTACAAGACAGTTTCCTATGTAATTCATCCCTACGACTTTACAAAACCTTGATCATTGCTCTTTATAAATACTTTAGTTGAAAATAAAGACTTTATCAAGGTGAATTTTTAACCAGCTGGCATTAGTTACATATGTAACATATTACACGTTAAACTTTTCTAGTTCCTCTTGGTTTTAAGTCCAGTGAAGAATAGTTTGCTAGGGGGTGGTAAGTGCTTTTTCATTTGACCTTTTACCAGGATAAATGTACATCACCAGACACTCCGGCAATGCTTTCCTTATTTTGGTATGAATTCCCAAAAATGTAAATAATTTTCATATTAGTTTGATATGCAATTCATAAGTCCTTTTCGTGATTAAGCAGGGTGTGGCATTTTTTTTTTTACTAAAATAGAGCACCTTTTAATTCAATCAAGTCAACCAGAAAACCATTATTTTTATCATTTCCAGAAGTAATAACTCCTGCTTCAGTATCAGGAACATTAATGTATGTATTATGTAGATATCATGTCCAAATCTGCACTGAGAATGAGATATACTTATGGTTCTAGTGAATGGGAATATCAGTGTTATTTTGCAATATATAGAAAATTTTCAAATTATGTGTAGCTATGATATTGTTTTCCAATGGTGTTTATTACTGAATGGAACACTTCAATAACTGATATCATGGTTTCTCTAAGCATAGGAGAATGCAACTGGAATTACAGTATATAGGAAGTCACATATAAGATATTTTTGGGGGAGGAGGAAATGCACTAGTGTAAGGAGACTCCAATTGCAATGGTACATTGCAGAGTATAGACCGGACAGC